>VKOC01002101.1:0-83001 GCA_009364415.1 Spea multiplicata | reverse complement strand
ATATAATGTGCAAGCCCACAGGGACTCAGCCTGTATATAATGTGCAAAACCACATGGACTCAGCCTGTATATAATGTGCAGAACCACATGGACTCAGCCTGTATATAATGTGCAGAACCACATGGACTCAACCTGGGAGATGCAATTCCAGAAAATTCCCAACGAATATTGAAAGTAATGGAGGGCTCACCCTGTAACCACTCCAGTGAGGCACAGATGAGAAGGAGCCCTTTAGAGTAATGCCAGCTATATGTGGTTCAAAATCACTTCCACACACATCATTACTGTAATGATCCAGAAAATAACTGAAGAAACTAGCGACCAGAACTCACAAAAAGGGGTCCCAGATAGGGAAAAGAGAAGGGAAAAATCCCTCCCAAAATGCACAGATGCAAAGAAACAATGAATATAAATAATGAAGGACAAGTAAAAAATATACATACATACATATATATATATCAGAAACCTATACTGTATATAAATGTGCATACCCACCTAGAATTATCTAGAATTAGGTGAAAAAAGCAATATGTAATGAATAATAAACGGATAATATTCAATAAATCAGCAATAAATGTAGGTAGGAAGAGGACTGACCTGCAGCTTTGGTGAGCAGCAAAGAAAGAGGAAGAGGAAGATAGTTAAGGGGTTTATATACCACCTATGTACTGTTTCTATTGGTTGTTTTCACTTGTGTTATTAACTCTTTCTTTGCTGCTGTTGGTGAGAGTAAAGGAAGATATGCAAAATACGAAGCCTCCTGTCTTGCCTTAAAATTAGCATGTTTACGTCGGTGTAAATAGATTACTTTAAGTGCGGTGGTTTTGTTTGTGCTGTGATTTTAGCTTAAAGACAGTAACCTCGCCATAAATAGGTCAGATTGATCTATGTCTATTATGTAACTTTCTTGTAAGAAGGGTTTACTCTTGATTACAAAAATTACCCATTGGCTCACCTATAAAAGAAATCACAACACACACATATATATATATATATATATAAAATTACTGTGCAAAAGTTTTAGGCAGGTGTGGAAAGTATTACTTTTTTTTTTTACAAAAACTAGACACAAGATTTTTTTTGTAAATTAACAAAATGCAAACAGAAGAAAAATATGAATCCAATCAATATTTGTATCGATTCTTCTTGTTACATTTGCACAAAGTGGAGGATTTTGTAGGCATATATTTAGGTATGATTAAACAATTATACCAAACAGGTGCTAATGATCATCAGTTAAATATGTAAGTTGAAACACAATCAATAAATAAAATAGAAACAGCTGTGCAGGAGGAAGAAAAATGAACAACCAAGGTGAGGTTGCTGAAGACAGTTTAATGTAAAAAGTCTCACACCCTGTAAAAACTGAGCACAACCACAAGACACAAGGTAGTTATACAGCGTCAGCAGGCAGAAATTTAGAAGGTAGACAGGGGTTTCCAGATGTTCTGTCCAAGCTCTTTTGAACAAGCACAAAGAAACAGCCAATGCTAAGGACCATAGACGGAGCGGTCAAAAAATAATTAGTGCAAACTCATCATGCTTACTTCCCTTTGCAATCAGAAGATGTCCAGCAGTGCTATTAGCTCAGCATTGGCAGAAAACAGTGAGATCCTGGTACACCCATCGACTGTTTGGGGCAATATTTCTGCAAATGAAGTTGGGGATTTGGTCAGAATTACTGGTCTCTCAATGTTGAGAAGTAGAGGCAGATACTTACCCATCATGCGATACCATCATGCAATAGCCTTAAATTTATACTGCAGCATGACAACAACCCCAAACATACTACCAAGGACATTAAGGACTATCTTCAGCTTAAAGAAAAACAAGGAGTCCTGGAAATTATGGTATGGCCTCCACAGAGCTCTGATCTCAACATCATCAGGTCTGTTTGGGTTTAAATGAAAAGAGAGAAGCCACTGGGGCTGCCTAAATCCACAGAAGAACGGATGTTAGTTCTGCTGAGTTCCCTATAAACTGTGTGCAAGTGTACCTAGAAGAATTGATGCTGTTTTAAGGCAAAAGGTGATGACACCAAATATTGATTTTATTTAGATTTCGCAGAATTGCCCAGCACCCATAGTACACACATATAGGTCCAGATGGAACAATCTCAGGTTTAGGGCAATACCCGAAGAGGTACTTATTCTCCCAAATCCCTCCAAATGGGAATTAAGCTTCCCAATAAACTTCTGCTCACTAAAATTGAAGTTCAACACACAGCCACTTTGGAAGAAGGCTTTGTGCTTCTTCAGTCCTGGGATATTCTGTATGCAACTGAGTTGTCATGGGGAAGTGGGCAACCCAGTATTCCAAAATCCCCACAACCTAAAAAAGACATGTCATCAGAGGAAAGAGGGCAATCAGAGATCGGAAACTTCTTCCTTGGAGCACTGTTGACATGACATGTTCATTCCCCTTGCAGTGATAATTACTAATTTTGGGAGGGTTTATGTGTGATATTTTACTTTCTATTGGGTCAGAACTTAAAGACAGAGACCTCTATGGCCAGTATTTCCAGTTAGTTCTGATATCCAGGCAGAAGTCAGAGAGCTACCTATGTTTACCATCTTCCCATTAGAATACAACAGCAACCCCCTACTGGGCTGAACTATGTGTGTTTTGTTGTTACTATTGTATGTTAATTACCCCATGATTTGTTTAAATACTGGTGTGTTTCCCATTCCTGATTTTACCCTCAAGGATCTAGTCTTGGTTGACATCGGCCGCTAATAAGCAAAGAAGTCCAGAGTTCGGCAGCAAGTCGAAGTTAGCGGATTTAACCATTTGGGGTACTGAGATCTGTTATTAGTTGAAACAGGATATTCTGGACTGGGCAAGATATGAAATGTCATGGGTGGGAAGAACTAACACAATTAAAATGCTGGTCTTAAATTCTTTACCTTTTCCGCACAATACCTATTTGCCCTCCATCACAATGTTTTAAACCCAATCAGCTATCTTGCCCAATACTGCAATATGCAATGTACTGAGGGCTTGATCCATTGGGTTGTATTGGAAAATGAGGTGGAGGCCCAATGGGATTTGGCAAGTATGCTGTGGGTTCCTGGTGCCAAGCACCCAAAGAACTTTGCATCTCAACAAACGGCTCTGACCCATTATACACTTTAGGTCTGGGACAGGCTACCTAGAGAAAGAGGCAGGTTATGTTTTGCTATCCCATTAAGATCTTTGGAGTACTTAGTCTCGGATCTTTGTCTAATTGTGAGACTAATGAGGTGAACCTGATAGACTTTTGTATTCATTTTCTGACGAAATTTATTTTTAACGTGTGTTCGTAAGAATTGATGAAAACAAGTATGATCTGCGACAAAACTAAGGTAAACAAATTACAAAAGTGCCGGAAATTCGTTTGGATTCCAGTACATTAGAGAAATTACAGTCCATGGTGACTTGGGAAACAGGTAGAACATGGTAGAAGTCAGTGCAAAATATTGCAATTTGGCCATTAACAATAGAGCAGAGCGCCCAGGTGTCTCTCTCGCCTGGATACTCTTATCAAGATACTCTACAACTTGGACCTGGTCCCAACTATATTGCACAATATGTAGCCTGACTTTCTGTATGCATGCTCGTCTTGCATTCGGTGGCAGTGCCCTGGGATTTCGAATTTGTGGGAGACTGTCTTCAAACTAATGTCCAGCTTGGTGGAGGTATGGCATCCTAGTGGCCCTAAACTAGCCTTGTTTGATATCTTCCCAGAGGAAAGCAGTAATAGACCTTCAAGGCTTATGGAATGCATGTTTATTGCAGCTAAACAATGTCCCCTTCAAGGTCATAAAGAACACTAAACATATGTATAAATTGGATAAAATATCCAACACAATCTCCAATACGTGGAAGGACTTTGATAACGTTTGGGGAACATGGTTTGTGATGATGCAGAGATCAGCGCCCATGAGTGACATTATCCCACTATTAGTCACTTACGTATAAGGTTTCTAACCACCACAATCAACGGGTCGTTCGGATCAGTTTTAGTTTATTGTTATGCTATTTTTACTTTTACTTGATTCCAGCAATCTGTCACTAACCCGGATGGGTGGAGAAACTGGTTATCTTCCCAAAACCTATTATTCCAGTCTCCACAGGGTCAGTTGTTTAATTGTGGCTCACACAGATGGGAGGAGTATTCTGAAACGTGGACTGTTAACTCTGCCATTTAACTTACTTATTGTGATTCATCTGCTGTAGCTGTACACTGTGTGCAGTATTGTGTTGTCTGGACTGTGTTGCTGCTGTATTATACTTGCAGTCCCAGTGTTATGTACATCTGTGATTAACAGATGATTTGTGATATAACCTGTATAACCTACAAAACAAAGAAAAAATATAGTTTAAAAAAAAATAGCAGAAGCTGCAGTTTCAGAACTGCAGTGTACCATGCCCTACGTGGATCTGTTTTTGTGCCATCTCACTTTCTACACACATGACCCTTCCCAGAAGTCTTGCCAAGCCAGCACTGGAGCTTACAGGAGATTCTTTTGTGGACACAACTGTCACATGCGTTAAAATGCATATGATGGCCGGATAGTCCTTATAGTGTAAAACCATTGCTGTGGTTACAGGGTGTTCGTGTTATCAAATGTGCTAGGGTCTTTTTACCAAATGAAAAACAGCATTTTTGTGCTCCATGGCATATGTCCCATTTATTCAGAAAAAGTGCCTGCTTAAAACATTAAATTTACAAAAGAGCAAAAGGTATTAATGCTGTATTTTGAATAAACTTTGACACGGACAGAAGGCAATACTCCTCAAAATAATTTTGTAGATGAAAAGATTTTTGGTCCGTCTTTCAAATGATCAGTGTTGTGAAATTCAAAGATACCTGTGGCAGAGCTGTCGTTGCAGCATTATACAAACACATTATTTAGTACACATCATATTATAGAAAGCACACAATCCCAACTTTGAGTTTGGGTCCTTAAAAGGGTAAAAAACAACATTACTGATACCTGCAAAAATGTTGATCATATTTCACGAGCACACTGATAAATGCGGGGCAAGAACAATAATAGAAAAAACACAGTATCATGGAAGGTTTATTTAAGGGTAAATAGGAATATGTAAAACATGATTAGTTTCCCTTTAAACCTCTAACATAACGTGTATGAACTGTATATGTAATGTATAATTAAAACAAATGTTAAAAATTGCATTATATTTTTGAGGGCTTATAGTTTATTGCAGCTTCGATACAAGTTGCCAATAAGAGACTACTATACATTTTTACATCAACCTTTTAGATTTGTCAATAAAAAGTAGCTTAAGACAAAACATTTTTCATATTATGTATTTACATGGTACATATTTTAAAGCAGTACTACGTTGATCATACATATTAGAAACAATAAAAAAGTAGTTAACTAAAATGTACATCATTATACTTGTATGTATAGGTTTGTTTTTACACAGAGGTAAAAATGCTTATAAAAAATTACTACAACAGGTTTTTTTTAGTATACTGGATATAACAGTTTAGGCACTTTTATTCATTAATATGATCAAAAGTCAGAAGGAATAAAACATGTCCATGACTGAAACAAAACTGGTTAACACTCCTTTACCACAGTTACAAAAATAAAGTCTGGATTATCTGTGTTATGTCTTACGGTAATTATTTTTTCTATAGGAGTATAGATCCATTGAAACTTTATACAAGAAGATCACAGCAACATGCAGGAGCATTTTTGTCCTGACCAATTTTTTTTTTTTTTTTGGTGGGGGTGAAACCGTTCTCCTAGAGCACATTATAAGAATCCAATATGCACACTAGATTGGGGGGCTTATTCATTAAAAAGAGCCGTTACAGGAGCGTCTGCTGCAGACGTGGATAATGTATAAGTTTAATTATAACTCTTTAAATTCTTCTTCTTACACATTTAATTACGTTACACAGGGCCAGATTAGCACTCTATAATGAATAGTGACGCAAGTGATTTATAACCACAACTCTCCTGCCAAGCCTCCTTTTAGTGGATAAACCACATTACCTGCACTGTACTTCTTACTTACTAGTCTTAATTATGAGTTAGTAAATAGGCGGCGGGACACCGGTTTAGTGTTGTGCTTTAAATGCTTGTTAGTCATGTCAGATGGCATGAACTTGTTCCTAATATTACCCTTTCCCTATGTCTGTTAGATGCTCAATGGCTACCACAACTTTAATTTGAGAAAAGGTATGAGACATACAGGAGCATATACTTTACTTACAAAAACCAAAGTAAACGCCTGCAAGTCACTCGAGCAAGGAATTACATCTTCAGAGAAAACTAACATGGTCATCGGCAGTGATCTCTAACCAGCCCAAGAAAACAAATCCCCAACATGAACATGGAAAAGCTAGTCCCGTTCTGCCCGAAATACATTGACTGTTCCGAGGAACCCAACAGAACATTGACTTTAAACATAGCCACCGCTCCAGACTAAAAACTTAGATTCGTACAGCAGTGTATTCGAATAACCCCAAAACACTGTGTGTGGGGAACGTTCTCCCCTTCAAGATAAAAAGAATGACAGGAAACCTACAACTGGTCAGCAACTCGCGTTCTATAAGAATGGACACCTAAACGTTATATTTTTATCATTTTATTTAGTATATATTTTTAAAAATAATTATGTTTTGTTTTAATAGCATTCAACCCTTTTATTTACATTTTTACAAAAAAAAAAAAAAAAAAAACCCCAGACAACCATGCTAAACAAGGAAAACCTTGGGGAAAACCACATTCACTGTACAATTTAACTGTTCCCATTCATACAGCGAGCCTCACTGTCCAGATATAATTGTACAATTGTTACATGACATTACTGTTCCTCAGGAACCGTTCTGTTATGTTTTGAAGTTAGGTGACAGCATCATTATTTTGGAGGAGGAACCAACCAAACTCACTGATTAGGGCCGGTATTAAAACTAGAAACAATAAGTACAAAACAAATAAGACTTAAGTGATTTTTGTAATGCAAACTATTCAATGTCATCTTGAAGGCCTACATTCTTTCTTCTACGGTTTCATAAGAGGTCACCCAAGCCATTTGTTAGTGTATATAAGGAAGGAGCATTTGTCTGGCCTTGGTTTATTTATCCTCATTAGAAACAAATCATGAATATTGCAATAAACACCCAAAAATAAAAAGTTAAATTTTCTTTAAATTATAAAACAGGAGTAAAACATCACATGGTCAACATAATTGCTGTCGCCAGTAATTGCTGTTATATCCCTTTTCTACAGGGGAGGACACTAGAATCATCAGTAAACCCAGACTGTTCCCAGCGACAAAGAACCAATAAAGTCACTTTGTTTCTTAAAGATGATAGCGATATATTGCAGATGTGGCTTATTTCAAAGAAAAAAAAAAAAATTCAATCTTTAGAATGGGAGATTTTAAGAACAGGAATAACAAGCAGCCTTAGGGGAAATCTAGCACCCGTTTACCGCAAGGAATAATTATGGCATATTATCTATGTCAGTAAGCCGTTACCCAACTGCTTTGTATTCGATTGTATGATGCTAGTATACTGTCAGCTTTATAAAATTGTATGTGTGTAATCCTTACAAACCAAAAAAGTCTTCCAAAATAATTTTGTATGTTGAAAGATTTTTAGTCATTAGATGATGTTGAATTCAAGGATTCGGATACATTTCTCCTTGCAGCATCACACAACCCCTTCAGTTACTTTAGTATATATTTGTGGATGTGGGATAAGTTCCCATATTACAGACAGCACACAAACCTGGCTTGGAGAGCGTGCCTTTAACGTAGACTACCTGCTGTCCTAAAGTACCGGTACTTCATCTCTGATCATTTATCCATTTGTTTCATCACATTAGAAGTTACATATTAGGGTTTAGAATTTGATTTTTGGGGAAATAGCGTGAATGTTTCTTGAGCTACAATTTAAAGACGTTTTAGAAGGATGACATCACAAATGCCTTTTTGAAAGCATTTCCGTTGGAACGTGGTACTTACAAGAGATCCCAGAGCTGGGAAGCTACATTACATAGATTTACACGAAGGGCCATAGTTCCTTATGCAGGGGAGGCCAAGTTGGGTTCTACATGATGTGTAATATAACTGGTTGGAGTTTTTGAATTTCACGTCAACTATGCATTATGTAAAGCAACTTATTCCCAAATGTCCTTGGGTCCTTCACAATGCATTGTTTAGTTAGTGAGAAGAACCATTTCAGCTCATCTGTAACTCAGATTATATTCACAACTCTTGGCATTAGGACATCTTTATATTGAAAATATCTTTTCACCCAAAAATCCAGCAGAAGGGTTTTATCTGTAGTATACAAGGTTTCCTTCAAACAGTTGGTTCCCCTGTTGGGATATGTGCATTAGTAATCACAATGCTTTACATATCGCTGGCAAACTGTGAAGGAACAAAACACTTGACTGAAGCATTGGTCAGACACAGTTACCAAGATGTACAGAAGGACCTTGCAGGTGATTCTTAAAACTCTTTTGTCAGACACTTCCTCCTAACAGAGCAATCAGCAGTGGCCTTGAAATTTAGAAAACAAGACTGTTTGGAACTAGACAAAGCAAAATAAAAAAGGACTGCTGTTATTAGGTTGTCTATATAACGCATTTGGATTTTCCAAGGTGAAACAAAATAGTTTTCTGCTTTAAAAGAAATGTATTGGGTTGCACGAGGGGATGAATTACATTATAAAGAATTTTGGAGCAGGTACAAAAAATATATTATATTTATATATGAAAATATACCTTTTTTCCCTCTTAATTTACACGTGGATTAACTACCCCCTAAGCTCAGCTCTCATAATTAAAGAATAATTAATGTTTCAGTATATATCCGATCATACATAGGGAATTTCAAATAATATAAACATTATAGGGCTGATCAGTATCTGATTTTAGTGTCATCTGACCATCTGTCATTAAACAGAAGCCAATCAGACTTTGGCATTTATTACAACTGCTATCTGTTTCTTCAATGTGTGTATCTGCCAAGATCATTACCTGCTTTCTCTTAAACGTAGGTCCATAGAAGCACGACAAATCTCTTCTCCCACCCCCTCCCGCTAATAAAGTTCAGTTTACAATCATACAAGCCCAAATGGACCACTAAATCCGTGCTGGTCAGGCAGATCGACCCCGATTGATCCACCTCTGCTCATATAACAGATCCAGACAACATGCGCTGCTGGGCCAGACGTAAAAAAAGCTTGAATCTCTATTTTTGTGATAGCATTGCTAGTAAAGTGTACTCCGCTGTAAATGGAATTTGGGTATATACAGTATAAGGCTACAAGCAATACCATTACACATATATACACACACACACAGGGTGAATAAGATTCACTTATTCTGTGTACATTTTCTCTATGAAGAAACATTCACAAAATGACATTTAGAAATTATCTGCAACATCAAGAACGTTCTCTTTCCCAAACTCACAGCACACACAAAATCCTGCCTGGTATATTATTACATTGTAGATCTGTATAAGACGAGGTGCCACTGTGACCACAGACACATGGACACTAATGTCACCAAGGGCCCTTCTTTGTGAAATGGCAAAAGTGGAACAATCAGCAGAAACCTGGTAGCTGCACAGGCTTTGCGACTGTGTTTGAGACATTTATATATCCAGTGTGTGTGTAAATGTATTACTTTAAGTGTTGAATTAGTATTTTCTTTTCTTTCAAGGCTGTCCCAAAGGCTAGGGAGTTTTACTTTTGCTGCCCAAACTTTTAACAGCCTGAGAACCAAGTCCATGGCATTCCTTAGCCATGTCCTGCACACCTAGTCTTGGCACTCGAACGGTTAAGGGCACCTGATGAAAAGGCATCTGTCCAATGCACCACTGCAAAAATAAGAGAGGAAATCTGAGGGTGGCCTCCCGTTAACTGGCAGCGATCTAGCTTCACCCACTCAATTACCTTGGACTTGTAGCAGCTTGTCTTGTTTTAACCGTGGAGACTGATGGCCTTTAGAGAACTGCAGATTATAGAGTTATAAGGAATCAGCCAGGCTGCTCACTGCTAACTCCTGCTCTATTATCAAATTTTAACTTTTAATGCTTTCAAGAGACCCACATTTTTTTTTGTTTTGTCAATGAAGGACTTGATAACATTACAAGCAATTCGGGAAAACGTACTCTGCTGTGAAGCGATGTAGAGTTAAGACACCAGCATTAATCCGCATCGTTTCAAGTCACAGTAACCTCCGGTTAAGGGATTTATTCACGAAAGAAGGAGTTGGCAGGAGAGCTGCAGTTTTATCTCATGGACTTCACTTTACATTATAAAAAGGAGCCAACACGTTTGTAAAAGACATATTTCAATCATTATGATTAAAATAAGTCTCCTGACTGAATAATACATTACGCATAGGCAGCTCAGTCCCTCTTGCTGAGAGGGATCGCCCTTTATAATGCATAGTGAATTGTGGGAGTTGAAATACACCTCTCCTGTTAAATGCTACTTTAGTGAATAAAGTTAAAAAGATACCATGTTATAAAATAAAAAAAATAGGAGAATGGAAAGTAGCAGTGGAACAAAAAACAAGCTTGTGTTCGATTTTAGGGAAAGACGGCCGTTCACGACGCTGCAGGTCCCGGCCAACATTTGAGCCGAGTGAAAAGTATTCAATACTACAAGTTAATTTGAAAAGAGGGTACCTAATCCATCTAAGGCAGATGGTTGGGAGTGATGCTGTGCAAAGTGCCGTTCCTCCTTTGGGCATTTAAATGAGCGGTCTAAAATAAAGCCATCAGGCTATGGATAGACCATACGTAATTAATGCAGCAGCTGGCTTATCTCTGCACAACCACTTGAACAATTTTGTAGTGTTTGCATGGAAGTGGGACAAAACCCAAACACCCCCTCCAAATAACAAGCAAATAAAACACATATGAACCAAACGATAGAAGGGATTCCTAAAATATATTTTACAAAGGATAATTATAAGAAAAATAACATATTCAAGTTCCCTTTTTTAGTAACTGAGGCAAATGTCAACAATCTGACCACTTCTTCACAGCTGCCCTAATCTTTAATAATATAAGAAAAAAAAAAACGGGGGCACTTTTTTTTTCTTCTTATCTACTTAGGACTGGTGGAGTGTAAAGATTCTCAAAATATTTTTTTTTTAGTTACAAATTCTGTGCAAACTTTATATGATATAACCTAGGGGTGAAATGAAGCCTCGTATAAATTACGAAATGTCGTTTTGTCTGTACCGACAGTTCTAAGGACCAGAAATGCTCAATGTATAAAAGGAAAAATAAAAAGCCCAACTGCCCCCCCTCCCCCAACAAAACCTTTATATATATATATATTTATATATTTTTACAAAAGAAATGATGATGGACATCAAATACTATATATATATGCATAAATAACTAGTTTTGGCATAATAGAGAAATAGCAATACTGCATTATTGTACTCTTGTTACCACACACTGTAAAAGAACAGAATACCTGGCTGCAGGTTAAAATACTTATAAAGGGAATATATTTTTTCCCACCACACATTAACGCTTTTTGTTCTTCTAGAGGCTTTGTGTTTCCCCCTCAGCAGAAGTGGAGCCAGCATGACATTTTCAGGCAGCACGTACGCAATTTACAGGTGGCAAGCCGAAGAGTGAAGACATTTTCACTTTCCATAATCATGTTGCATATTTTACACATCGTTTCTAACTGGCAACAAGGAAAGACTCCTTACGTGCCTTCATTTAACTAATGGTTTAGTATTACATATTTCCAAGCTGAACATTAGTTTGTTAGAAACCTCAGTTGAAACGACGAATGCTTAGTGTGAACGGTTCTCACGTTGAGGCTGGTTTGCATCCAAATGTTGGAACTGAACATTTAATGCCAAGGCGCTGCCCAATGGATAATAAAAAGAAACAGAATTAGAAAATTCCTGGTTTGCACTTGGTCACGCAACGGCTTTATGTTTCCCTCCACAGCATCCGCACACGACACCACAGTTATAACAAGCTCGCAGCGGAAGGTAACAGCACATGCCCGGTGCGATGATGGACAATGGTATGAGAAGCATCCAACGAAGGCAAAATTTTTCATCGCTTGTGTCACATGAACAAGCATCTGTGTAATCTCCTTCTGAGTCAGACATGCAGTGGTAGAGCACACAGTCCGCAAAACCCATGCAACTGACCCGGCGGATGCAGTTTCGCACTGAATCTGGAGCATCCTGACATTGCCCTCGACCATTCTCGTCATGGTTAAACATTTCCCTGCAGTACACACACCGGGACCTTTCTCCATCTTTCCTCCTGGGTTTGCACCGGGTGGGCTGAGTGTTAATGACAGAGCCCTTTGTGTCCTTACACACGCCAAAGTCAGAGTGGTCTATGTAAGGGTAATTGTAGTCATGTTTTGATGAGTTGCTCTTGGCAAAATGAACGTAAGAGTCAACATTCTCAGAGTCCGTGCATTTCCTGTAAATGGGTGCCTGACGATAATCCTCATAGCCGGTGAGCCAGATTCTTTCCCTTGGGTTGATCCGGACGATCTCATCATCATCATCTGGAAAGCTGACATGCCTTGGTGGCCTAGATATTGACTAAAAGAGAGAAGTTATTAGTGACATTTAAATAAGGGACTCCACGTTGTGTCTCATAGATCATTAAACAGATGACCAAGGACTTCCAAACAATATTAGTTCTCCTCACAAGGACACAGGGGCTCTGTCAAAAATACTGAGCCCCCGACTACTAAAAACAATCATACAAGTCTTCCTGGAAAAGATGAGCATGAAGGACCACAGCTGAGAAGTTACCACAGAGCTCTAATGCAGTGGCGGCCAAACCTCAGCCTTGAGTTTCTGCTGCACCCTACATCTCGTCAAACAAAATTGTACGGTTTGTGAAAGACACCATAGACTTTTCATTCTGCATAACAAATTCAAATTCCCATATTCACTTCTACACCCCAGCACTGCTCTATTCTCATTCTCTTTTCCGTATGCCAATGCCTACTTTATCAGATTCATCAGCAGTGAACTAGAAAGGAGGGATTGTCTAGAATACAAGTCTCCTTCACCTTAAATACTTTTGTTTAAATTAACGTTTGTCACACACCAGGTGAGGCATTAATCGGTGTGTAAATATTTAGAAAGAATAGTTAGAGAAAATGAATTGACACTCTTTGCTCCTCCAAACCTTTAATGTATCATTTGGCATCCAACTGAAGAATGATTTTTGTTTCATACAAAGTATTCATTGCATTGACTGAACAACTAGCATTATGTAAATTACATAAGAAGTTCTAAAACCAGTGTTTATTTTAACCTAGGGCTACCTCTAACAAAGACATGCAAACCAAAAGGCGGTAGTTTGATATAAACTTAATGATATGTGCTGGCAACAATTGCTTTTATGGCAAACATGAAAGGTCCATCTCTCAAACATAGAAAAAATATCCACAATCCACCAATAAACTGCATATTTCTTCATTATTTTTAGCGACTAAAGCTCTGAGCCGATCTTTACCCAACAACTGTAAGTGTCTGAAACAGGTTGAAAATCCCTAAGGTTTACAATACAAATATTTTATACAGCAAAATGTATTATATATTATGTCTTTTTTTTATGGCAATTAGGGCAGTGTAGGTGGCCAAGATTTGCTGCATGCTTTTTCAAAGGTTTGTTTTCAGAAATGTATAGGGGACTCAAGAGTTATGAGGAACACTCACCTGCTCTGAAGTATACAGCTCCAAGCTATAAGGATCAATAGGGCTTAGAGGGGAGTATTGACAAAGTCCGCCGGGGAGAGGAGAGGCAATGGTTCGAACGGGTGGTTCTCTCTTCTGCGATGAGTTTGAAGAGCTATCTGTGCCAGTCTGGGGGGGAAAAAGTTATTCGTAAGAAAAAAAGCTAGGATATACAAATATAGACCTTGAAGATAGGATCCTGTCATTAACAAAAATTATGGAACATGTAAAAAAAAAAAAAATTCATGGTGGATTAAGTACCGGAGGCATAACTACCAATCACAGAAGGCAATTGATACATGAGAGAATGTAAACTAATAAGATGATACTGTATACAAATCATAAAAGATCAAAGAAATCCAAAACAATTAAAATAAATTGTTGCCGTTTATATTATATGATATAAATCTAATGTCCGATTAAATCTCCAGGAGCCAAAAATCATCGTGTTGCATTCGCATTTGTTTAGTAACAGGAAAGAGACGAAAAAGTGTCTCCTTTACACAAATCATAACTTATGTCATCCTTGCTCTAAGTATACAAAATTTATTGGAACATCTGAGGCAGAGGCCACCGGGTGAGAAAAAGAAACATCCTCCCATCTCCCACCACATGCAAAGATAGCTGTGGTTATGGTAAACAAGGAGTGGGATTATCTAAAATAACCTGGACGAGGCAGTAAGTAGTTTTCACTGGACCAATTCCTAAACCACAGAGTAAGAATCATAAATTAAGGAGCTGGGTGGGGGAGACAGGAAAGTCTTCATGTTATCCACCCCATGCCTGAGGTCTGCTGAACGAGATGCGACATTAGTAAATATAGAAAGCCAGCACGAAACCAAAAGGCTCACTGAAGCCATAATTAATAGTACAATACGCTGGGATGCATGAAAAAAGGACAACATCCCGTATTTTACAGAACGCTGTTTATTCCTTACATTGGTGGTCATTCTAAAAAGAACATGTTGCTTTTGTTGGCTGCGATCAGTTCAAACGCATGGAAGTATCAGTGATCGGCACTGGGCTGTTACATACAGGCAAATTGAGTTTATTCCGTACGTGGCAGCTAAACATCAGAGGACAGATGGGTTTGAAGGAAGTTTTAGTGGATCAGTAGAGGCGGCATCTGATTTTTTATTTTTTTTTTATTCTGAGGGTCCCAGAAAACCTACAGAAATCCAAGCAGAGTTTGGGATAGATTCATTGGAATTTCTTATGCATGTAATTTTCTTTTGCTCAGGAAACTATTACTGCCAAACTAATGGGCCATATGAAATCCTCTTTCCACCCCCCCAAAATGGGGGTAGTGTATTTCTTTCCTAAATGCAAGGACAATAAACAAAGCTGTCAACACAACCATAATGGCTAAAACATGCACACTTATTAAACAATCACAGTTTTTGGTTTTTCCTGCATGCAGGTGTGCACAGCTTCAGAAGACCTGAAAAAAGACATAGTGCTCCTAAAAGACAAGAGGATTAAAAGAAAAAAACAAAACAAAAACAAAGCTTCACTGAAGCAAATCATGCTTTCCTCCCCAATCAGGAGCGTCTGCAGAAAAGACCTCTAACATCTAGCAAGTACCCCCCTTATGTCACCTGAAACTAGTGTTGATTGTATATAGTAGGGTATATTCGCACAAAGCGGGTGGGGTGGCAGGAGTTGGAGTTTCAGACTACAAAGCATTTAAAATCTGCAAGATTCCTTGAAAAAGTGTCCTCACTAACAGAACTACGCATTATACAGGGCCATTCAGAAAACTCAGTCCAACACAGGCATTTCCCACACTGCATGCAAAGCTGGTATTTTAATGTCTGGCAGGGGTCAATTATAGACTGTTGAGATCACCGGCCTTAAAATAGAACCCAACAGCTGATGCAACTCAAATGCTTGAAATCCATTAGAACCTAAATTTAGAGGAAATCATATTGTACCACAATGTCAAGAAGACCTCACTGTATGTTAATGTGTCTGCATCCTCGCTTCTAGAGCTCTGCAAAGCTAGACCAAACAATAGTGCAAATGGCCAGTTCTAGAATTAATCAGCTTGGATAAGTGTCAAATTTCTACAGCTCTAGTTGTAAAATCAGGTTTTACCTCAAGGAATATGGAATAGAACTCTGACAATATTAGTGATTTTCTAGGACCATTAAAAAAAACAAAACAAAAACAGATACAGACATTGCAGAAGGTGGTGAGGGACACATTGTGACCAAGGTGACTGATAGCAGCTACACTATGGAAAGCCACACAAAGTTCAAGGGCTACATTTCTGCTCAAGATGCTGACATCCTATTTCTACTCTGAAATGCCATTAAAAAGGAATTTCCGTAACATTACCTTGATTTTACAGGCAAATAAAACGGCTAAAAACAAAGAAAATGTGAAACTCTCTAAAATGACAAAAACATTGAAGGTGGCTAAAGTAGAAGTTACATAGTAACATAGTAACATAGTTCATAAGGTTGAAAAAAGACCAAAGTCCATCAAGTTCAACCTATATACATATTGTGTCCCTACCGTGTTGATCCAGAGGAAGGCAAAAAACCCTTATGAAGCAGATGCCAATTGCCCCATACCAGGGGGAAAATTCCTTCCCGACTCCAAATATGGCAATCAGAATAAATCCCTGGATCAACGTTCTGTCCCTATTAATCTACTATCCATAACTTGTGATATTATTGCTTTCAAGAAACACGTCCAGGCTCCTTTTAAACTCTTTTATTGAGTTTACCATTACCACTTCCTCTGGTTAATTGCAATGCAAAAAAATTGCATTCTTTGAAAGGCCATATTCAAGACAAAACATCTAAACATTAAATGTTATTACTTGTACAATTTATTCGTAACAAATATACATTTTTGTTGCTTGAGTATTAGTAGTTCACTCAATCATAACAGAGTTATGGCCAGTTGCGACAGATCCCACTCAGAGCAAGAAAAACTGCTTATTCCATACATGGATATTTCCTATAAAGGGAATTATATCACATGATACACAATTATTTAACATGACAATAAAGAAATGTTTTCCCCTTTCTGCAAGGAGTAGATTAAATACAGTACAACCTCAGCTCCTATAGTGAATCTGCTCACCCCTTATTTAATGGCGCTTTGTACACAAAAGGAGTGCTGTGCTAACCGGAAGCTGTCAATCGTCTGCTCCACTTCTATGCTCAGCCTGCTCAAAGTCTGCTGCCTCAGTTTAGATTATGGCAATTTGCATATACTCTAGAATGTTATGAAGAGTGATCAGATGAATTGCAAAGTCCCTTTTTGCCATGAAAATGAACTTAATCACAAAAAAACACTCTACTTCACCCCTGCCCCAAAAAGGACCAGCTGATATCATGTCAGTGATTCTCTCATTAACATAGGTGTGAGTGTTGCTGTGGACAAGGCTGGAGATCACTCTGTTATGCTGACTGAGTTAGAACAACAGACTGGAAGCTTTAACCCCTTCAGGACCGGCGTTGGCAAACCGCGTCTTCCCTTGAACACCCAGCGGTCAGTAGCAGCCACCCCTCGCCATCCCAGCGTTCATAGCGACGCTGGATCGCGCATCAACGATGACGTACCTGGTACGTCCCAGTCTGGCGGTGACCTTTGACCCAGAAGTACCAGGTACGTCCCATTCTTGAAGGGGTTAAAAAGTGCTTAAAAACCAATGTTCTACTTCTGATAACCATGGCTACCTGAAAGGAAACACGCGCGTTCATCATTGCTTTGCACAAAACGGGCTTCACAGGCAAGGATATTGCTGCTAGTAAGATTGCACCTAAATCAACCATTTATCGGATCATCAAGAACTTCAAGGAGAGAGGTTCAATTCTTATAAAGAATGCGCCAGGGTGCCCAAGAAAGTCCAGCAAGTGCCAGGACCCTCTCCTAAAGATGATTCAGCTGCGGGATCACGCTCCACCAGTGCATAGCTTGCTCAGGAATGGCAGCAGGGAGGTGTGAATGCATCTGCACACAATGAGGCGAAGACTTTTGGAGGATGGCCTGGTGTTAAGAACAGCAGCAAAGACGCCACATATCTCCAAGGAAAAACATCAGGGACAGACTGATATTCAGCAAAAAGGTACAGGGATTGGACTATCCCAGTCCTCAGCAAAGTCATTTTCTCTGCTAAATCCCATTTCCGGGTTGTTTGGTGGATCCGGAAAAAATTTATCTGGAGAAGAGAAGGGGAGCGCTACCATCAGTCCTGTGTCATGCCAACAGTGAAGCATCCTGATACCCTTCATGGGTGGGGTTGCTTCTCAGCCAAGGGAGTGGGTTCACCTAACAACACAGCCATGAATAAAGAACGGTACCAACTCATCCTTCAAGAGCAACTTCTCCCAACCACCCAAGAACAGTTTGGTGACGAACACTGCTTTTTCCAGCATTATGAAGCAGCTTGCCATAAGGCAAAAGTGGCTTGGGGAACAAAACATCCAAATTTGGGGTCCATGGCCAGGAAACCCCCCAGACCTTAATCCCATTGAGAACATGTGGTAAACCCTTAAGAGGAGGGTGGACAAACAAAAATCCACAAACCCCTGACTGTACCTTGCACGGCACACAATGAGAAACTAGTGTGTGAAACATTCTATATTTGATAAAATTGGAATTCTTTGGTTTCTAATATGCATTTTATACAGATCACTAATACTCTCCCGTACATATTAACATCTTTTTTTAATAAAGACACCCCATATAGGTTTGCTAAATATTCTAGTTGGTATAGTATAAGGAAAAACCGAGGTGTTCTTTAAACCTGCATGAAACTACTACTAAATAATAACAAAATAATTATAAAAATTTGCGGATACCCTGCCAGCTGACCAAATATGCTTTGGTTGACAAGGCTTAGTTTTTAAGGTGTGATTTAATAGATTTTAAATGACAGACCTCTGTTAATAGTCGCTCTCTGACTATAAACACATGTAAAAAAATGTAACTTTCCTAGCGCCTTATTACTGCAAAAACTGGAATTTGCTTTAATAAAGGGAATGTCTGTCAGCCAAGTACAGGTGCGGAGGAGGATGATCAATCGGGAAGGGGGGGTAACAGGATGTTTTGGGAAGGAGTAAAGTGTACCAAAACAGTTACCATAATAAACCTTCGCAGCCCCAGGGAATTGATAAACTTGGGCACTATCTGGAAACTCCACAAGAAGAGAGCCAGATCCCAAGGAAATCTTTACATAAAGCTGCCTCTAAGCATATGTGATAATATTCTACAAAGAGCTATGCAGATTCCTAACTAAAATTGCCACCAGACCTAACTCATACAACATCTTTCAAAAGATGAAAACAAGTAAATCTTGAAGAAAAAAAAAAAGTGTGCCGTGTTTCACAGCTTTTAATACTTTAGTTTCCTCCAAGCACTGGATTTTATTGAAGAAACCATCAGGCCTGTATTGCCCAAGGAGCATCAGGGTAGCCCTAAGGAAAATTATTTTATCTGCATTATATTGTAACAGAGAGAAAATAGAAGTGGATTCAACTTTGTATAACCATTGCAGGCACATTTTGCAAATCTGTATGGGAAATCGGGTACAAACACATGGTGTGTCCCCCTTTCTACTTTTCGTCGCCACTGCATCTATGAGCAGAACTAGCTGGCTGGTTAGGGGAAGCAGCTTCTAACGTGCCGGCAACTTTACTAAAATTCCAGGTTCTACTGAAAAACACAAAGCACAGCAGAGCAGCAACGGCAAAACAGGAGTAGGTTGTGTAAATTTCCTAACATTAACATTTATCACTCATTATTAGTGAAGTCTAAAATGCATCCGATCAGCAGGATTATTTCATCCCTTCCACGATAATTCCTCATGCATTGGAAATGTATAGTCTTTAGTACCTGTGCATTATTTATTTCACATTAAGTATAAGAAGGTAGTGCTCCTGAAGTACCAGCTACACTGTAAAAATTGCATGGATGCCATAAACAAAAAAATAACTTGGGCCCAAGCTAACGGAGACTTTAGCCATCATATGTACTTTACCGCATAAGAAAGTTGCGGGGTCACTTTAAATTGCCATTGTGTCTCCCTGGCAAAAAGCATGGGGGATTCTGTAAGATTTCCCCATATTATTTAGCCCACCCCCCAAGGTAAGCCAAATATTTCCACACAAGCGCTATAAATAATGCCAGGGAGAGAAAAAGCGATGGCTTAAATAGCACTTAGAGTGCTTTCCTGTCACCGATTGGATGTTTGAAGCAGCCAATCAGTGGCAACGTATTTTCCCCCATTTTAAAGTACACACAGAATGCATTATTCCTTGGTGGAGCTCTCAGGGACAGTAAGTTATCCCTTCAAAGCGGCTAGTAATTCATGCAGTAAAATATTTTTGACTAAAACAAACTTTTTTTTTTTTTTAACTAGTATTTTATTTTTTCATTCTGAATTCCAAGCAGCAAAGTCATAGATCAGCTGCAGTGCCAAGAATCCTTGGGCTGACCCTGCAGAAGCAGCGAAGAACAAGCTGCAATGATGAAAATAAACTCAACCACTTTGCTGCCAAGTCTCCAAGACACATTAAGCCTTCATAGCTTTAAACAAAAAAAAAAACACCCTGGCACAAAGTGGGTTAAACACACAACTCCCATATTTCATTCAAGACCCAGTGCGTGACATAAAAAATCCTGGTCTGAACAAAAAACAAGAAGAAAAAAAAAGGCCAGCTCTGCCCTATTGCAAGTTTACTTTTTACAGTGTTTGCTTAAGGGGAACAACTAGTCTATTCATTCTGCTTTGTGTTCAAAGGCCCCAGAGACGCAGGACAATGAGCCGCTTCATCAGCTACAGCAAGGAAAGACAATCGAACAGGATCCTCACAAACCCACAGCAGTCAAGTTAATGGACCTTGTAAGGATTTTGTGGGGCGAAGGATGTGAATTTTTCAACAAACCAGTAATATCAGGACAGAGTTTGCTTCAAGGATATAGAAAGAGCAGGCACCGCAACGATAAAACTTTTATATAGGGATGTACCCAATGGCAGTCAGTCCGGGATTGGCTCTAAACACGAGTTAGCCCTTCACCTTACAGGCAAAGTCACATTTAATATAATATAGTTATCTCCCATTGTAATCTATCACGCCAGTGAACAGTATTGTTCCATGTGTTTTACACAATACAATGAAATGATAACACATGCATCATGTAACGTAGGGAAGTTTCACTTTATTGCGAGTGTGGTGGATAAGTGGAATAGCCTCTCAGCAGAAGTACTAGTACTAAATACAGTGACGGAATCTAAACTTGCACGGGACAGGCATACGGCTACCCAGAATCTAAGACAAGATTCGGGTGGTATAGCTGGTATGGTTCTAGACTGTTCTCTGTGACAGACGTCTGTACACGCACCAGGCTGCAGTGTGCTAGAACGCTCTCTCACGCCATAGCTAAAGGCCGATCCCTCCAGTTCAACAGAGGACCGTCCCCCTCCCCTATCTGCTTCCATAAATCAAGCTGGCAGGTAGCTGGGAAGCAGCTGCTAATGATAGTTTTTCTCTGGAGCAGAGGAAGTCACCTTTTAACCCAGCCTGCTGCTGTTTGTCTTTTACAACTAGGACAAAAGAACAGATGGGAACAAAATGCCAACTGATGAAAGGATCTGGTCAGAGGAGGCAACAGAAAACCTGAAAAGACCCCTCTGATGTACAGACCTCGGAGACACCACCTCAGCGTAGAGCACGATGAAAGCAGCCCTGCAGGATATTCAGTATATACAATAAGCGCTGAAAGGCTTTCCAGTAAAGGGCCGGAGAGCCGCTCAGGTGTACACCTTTCACGTACACTTGTTTTCGCTGTGGAAGAGAGGGTGTTACACTTTAAGAAAGGAAGTAAATGACTCATTGATCAAATAAGAAGCTGAATAACACGCTCCTCCCTTGATTCGCCGTGACCTTGGTTGATCTGACATGCAGTTAAATCATTGTTTGCTAAAGTTTCCGTTTTTAATTATTCATCTGCTATTATAGACTGGACTGTGCGGACACACACGTCACTAAACAGGCGAAGTAAAATAAGCGTGAGTGCAAGAGAACCGAGTGGTGAGTGTCAGAATGAGACGGGGCACATGGTGACATGCAGAGATCTGTTCCCTCTTGTCGATCTCAATTCCCTGCCCTGGGGTGTAGAGATTATAGAGTATGTTACGGACTACAGTAAAATCTATTATTACAAACCTCTTAAAACCAAAACACAACATCAAGACATTCTAGTTCTTTTAATATATAGTTTATCGCATCGTCCTGCGATGTTTGTGATTATGTGATTCTTGCGCCAGTTATTACATAAGAAAAGCAGTGGTCAATCAAGAAGATGGGGCCAGAGTTAAAGCACAAGAGACTGGTATTGTATGCATGTGTTTTCTAGATAGAAAAAGAAAGCAAGAGCTGGCTAAGTGTCACAGAGAAGTAACTTACAACAGCTGAAGAGCCATCGACCCGAATAGAGTATATTACGGTTTAACCTTAGCTTATTATTTTAATATACACATCACACTGAGCAGAAGCTCAATCGTTGATAGAATGGAACATAGAAATATAAAACCTTAAAAATAAAATGATTAAAAAAAACAACACTAAAAATACAAGAGGGTATAACAAATGTAACCTGGATCCAAGTCTGAAAAGTTGTCCTATAACCATAGTAACTGTTGCATTGTTTCTGTGTAATCTTTTCTTAGGTTATATGATACCTTCCTAAACTTTGCAACAGAATCAGTTTTTTGCACATAGCATAGAGCAAATGTGAACTAAATGAGACGGGACTACTGTAGATGTTACATTCGTGCAAAATAAATATTATCCCGGGGACTTCTGGCTTATTAGTCCTTATTTCAGTTAATGTACCCCTTGTCTCTTAACAATCGAGCTTCACTTCAAACAAGTAAAATTAGGACGAGACAGAGAAAGCATTAAATCAGCGGTTATGCTTACTCAGCTCCACTTTTCAAAGAAAATGAAAAACAGAAAGTTGGGGGAGGAGGACTACAACTTAAAAAGTTCAAAGGATCCCCTGGGTTTACCAAAATAGCTTTAAAAGTCATTATCTGGACCATAACGCATATTTTTCCTCTTTAGTTAAATCATTTGTATGTGAATTTCTGCAGGCATATTTTTATCAATTATTAACAGATGGGGGGGGGTACAAAACAGGAACAGGATGTGGAGGGAAGTATGTAGTTCAAAAGTATGGGATGGACGATTCATTACATTAGTAACTCTGGTGGAAGTACAAGGGGACCCAAAGAGAAATTAAAGCGTTAACGCTGTACAGAAGAGACCGTCAAGATCCCTTCCTGCAGCAGGTGTCACTTTACAGCACACATAGACTAACACTGGCTGAGGGTGTTAGGAGTCCTTGTTCGCATTTCCCTTTAGACTTCAGTTCAAGAGACCAGGAGTAGGCTGGTGAGCTCAGCTAGATGTACATTATCGGTAGTTACAGGAGATGCGCTCGTATCTTAGGATGTATCAAGGTTTTGGTTACTGTCCACGTCTCGGGTTTAAGTTTTAGTTTTGTTTCATGCTTTATTTAATTGTGAAACACATTGTGTAAAACATGACAGACTTACTGCAAATACATCATCGTCCCCAAGTTCCGCCTCATTATGAATAGTGGAAGAAGAAGTCGTAGATCCTTAAAAGAGAGAAGTAACAACGTGGTTAGATCACAATGGTGTGATTTAAACCAATTTAACATCAAATTGAATGATAAAACATATATATATATATATATATTATATATATATATATATATATATTATATATATATATACAGAGCATAACCCAAGCTCATCATTTCACAAAATCTGACCTTTAACTGAACCAAACAGTTCTAGACATGTGCTAGAAACACTGTCAAGCCACAGGATGCAAGCACCCAACAATAAGGAACAATTTTAACTGCCTACTAATAAAAAAATAACTAAATCGTTTATTTTTGGGAGCAGCAGCTAGAGATCAGAGACCGCTATACAGCAGGCCCTGATGGTACAGGATCATTCGGAGCAAGCACAGAGCATCAAAAACTGTAAGGACCCGAGTACCTGTCTCCTAGGATTTGCCTGGTGGTGGTGATATATGCATAAAATGTTCCACAGCATTACTAAGGAGAAAAGCTGTGTAACCAATCTCTGCTGGGCCTACTGCCAGCATACTCCTGAACAAGCCCTACCTTTATTTCAGGTACATGAAGTGGCTTAGACAAGATATTTGATACACGGACAGCCTGAGCTGCTGCAATATTTAACTATTTGTCTTAGGCTGTTCCGCATTGTTCTGTGCACACTGAACACTCTGAAGGACAAGCGAACTGCCCCAAGCATTAAAACAGAGTCCTGAGCGGGACTCTTAGGAGCGGCAAACTATGTATGTAAACACACCTTTATGTATTGTCAAGTTAAAAGTGTTTCCCTTACAGGAAGACAGAAAACAAAGAACGACTATGGTCTGAACACACAAAAATCATTTTAGGGGATAAAATGAAAGAGTGTACTGTGTAACCCAATGCAAATCCAAATATATTTTATCACTACATGCCAGGTGTCCAGCTGCTGTATTTTGGCCTGTCACTGGAGCAAAGGTATGGAAGCATTGAAGGGGCTTCAAAAGGTTTGAGAGCGCATATATACATGACACATGGATAAAAATCGCCATGTTGTCTACAGTATTACTACTGGTACCCAGCTCTAAAGGCTAATGTTTAATGCTATGAGGACAGTAGACAGGCTGAATGGTTCTTATCTGCTGTAGAATTCTGTGATCTCTGGGGATATATCTCATGCTGCCTCCTAAAGTGTACATAAGCGTGTACTATACATCCAAACATAGACACGTACAAAGTGGTTTAAAATAAAATGGGACACGGTCAATACTGCTGAGCCCTACTGAATGGACGCACCAGGCAGCTCCCGGGACACAATTAGAAAAGTCTCCCAGTCTTTGACTGCCAGCATTCCTCCAGCTTCAGGTTTTACGTCTATCGCCAGTATTAAAAATGGCACTATGGAATGTGACCGATCTTGCTATGTCCACACCCCAAGGCAAAGAATAGACGGAACGCAGGTCTTAAATTTCACTACCTTCTGTGAGGTCTTCAATAGCTTTGCGGACTCCTCTGTCAAAGGCTCGTGCATCAGCAGGGCTTTGAAAGGTAAGGCCAAACCTCCTGTTGTCAACTAACCAGTGATGAAATGTTGGAGTTGCTTTCCAGTAGACCAAGTCCTTCCTTAAATAGCATTCCAAGATCACCTAGGATGTTAAAGCAAACAAAGTCACAAAACTCATCCTCCAAACAATAGCAAAATCAAGAAAGCAACCCGACACCAACTCTATAGGAGAAAAGGAGTGTTATTGTATGACACACAGAAAATCTTCATTTAATCGCAGATAATAGTCTATATCAGCTAAATGGTTAGTTGTGGTTTGAAGTCAACTAGCGGCATTAACTACACAATCAGAGGATCTACATAGCCGTTTCATGAATGAGAAATGCACCAGGGAAAGGCCGTTATTCTACAAAGTTAACAGGGAAACGTTAAATTGTTAGTCTCATTGCAGCTCAGTTTAGTAATGTAACAATGAAAACGACATTTTTAATAAAACAGCAGCAGCCTAAGTCACCCGGGAAATACCCATTCTATTTCATATAGTTGTCCATAAAAATTGGCGACAACCGTTGGACGAAAGCTATATTACAACCTTTCATAAGCAAATACAAAACTCAGAGGGTACGTCAATGTGGCAATGCTTGAAATAAATGTAGTAAAAACATGCAGTTTTTGCATTATTGCTTTGCATTGTTACTTAAAAAGGTAAAGTGTTCTGCCTTGGCATGACACTCGCAAAACATTAGATAATTTGTATAGCAGCTTGTATGTGGATACATGTAGAGCTCCATAACCGTCCACTTGGATGAGAGAATCGACCTCCAGCAGCCATCGATTAGAACGGCCAGGCAGAATAAAGGTTCTGTTCCACTTCAAAACAACATTTCACTCTCTAATTTATTAAGGCGCTAAACCTTATCAGATATGCGATTTTATTCTTAATTTTTATTACATCTTCAGATCATACATCATCGACAAGGCAGATGTAAAAAGAATTCTGGGAAGGGGTTGGGAACAATACTAGGAATGATGGTTCAGATTAGTTTTTGTCAAAGTAAGTACAGTATATGGAACAGTACCTTTAATCCAAACAATAACATTTAGGGGCCTTTTTGTGTACAGCAAAGCTGCCTCATCCCTTACACTACCATTCGCGCAAGGACGTGATCTTAAGAAAAAGTAATTGTTCTGGGTGGGGACTACAAGCATTAAGTTAGTTATAGGATACTAAATAAAGTCTAGGTGGGACGAGCAAAAAATCTTTACCCTCAGGGGTTAAAAAGCAGCCCACACCTGGGTGTGTTTGTAAAATTTACATTTGCACATGCTTAATCCTGCATGCAACACGTTTAGAATCTCGGATCTTTTATTAAGACTGCCTCAAATCTGTTTTGGAACATAAAACCTTAAGTAACACAATCATACTAAAATAGATTTTTTTTTTTTTGCATCAACACAGGTAACCTCCAAATGAGTCACACATTAGTGATTCATACATCATAAAAATATAACTTATAAAATAACTAAAATAAACCATGGGAACAGTGAACACATTTTTCTACCAATGTTGCATTGCAGCATCGAGTCCAACTCAGGACTGCTTTTTCACCACCGTGAAAGTGATAGAAATCTGTGATTTTGTAAGATTTTGATGATTTTTCAGCACAAGTGTTTATATGAATGGTTCTGTGTAGACAGCCATATAGACAACCGATATAGCATTCCAAATATTTGCGTTACACTTTTTTGCTCTGCCCCACTGTATAGTAATCTTGCAATCATTCTCCAGTAAGGTGACCAACCTGTCGAACAGCAGGGCAAGAATTCACCGACCAATTTCACGTGCCAGGGTGATATATATTTTATGGTAAAGCTGTCTGAATGTTGGAATTGAAGGATAGCGTACTCAGCCTCTGTTATATTTTACGGCACATTGCAAATTTATGCTTATTCCTTGTAATGGGCATTCTGCCTATTTTTCACCACCTACACGTTCCCATAATAAAGCACAGCATGGTGCATCTCTTCACCGGATACAGTCCACGCTACCTAGGATCGCCGCTAAGGAACATGTTTAGAACCTGGACTCCTTTTGATCCATTGTATGCAAATCTATAAGGAAATCAGGGGAAACGAGTCCCTGTGTCAACACATATACAAAACATACGTAGCTGGGCTCGTATTGGGAGTGCAGCAACAAAAGGACATTCCCCAGTATAAAATCTGATCTAGATAACTGGGTAAGCAGATCTATAGATATAAAATTTAGCAATCTGCTGAACAAGAGTATTGGAATTACTCCGTTTTAGTGGTTAGATAACCGATGCCCATTAACACTCACATTATTTACCTAATTGCACCCCATTCCATATATATATATATATACATACACATATACACACACACACACACATATACATATATATACACACACACACAAAAACAACACACAGGAGCTGTCGCAGTGGCTTTAAGCTCCGTCATATGCGCCGATGCATGAAAATACAGTTTTAATTACCAGCTTGTCTTTCAGTCGTTCTCCACGAATTATAAAATCATTTCTTCCGCTGCCATCTGGGTAAACTTTGGAGACGCCGACACGACTGAGTCCGCCGCCTTCATGTGGTATCCAACCTCCGCTGGAGTCATCTCTGCTCATTACCACAGCCTTCACACGCACGATATAGCTGTCACTGAAAGGAGAGAGACAAAGTAAGTATATTGTTCCACCAAGTTCGAGGGCACATTATAGTATTTACATGGTAATGGCCAAAACCTTGACAGTATAGGACTTCTTGATAATTGTTCTTTTTATTTAGCGCAATGCAGTAAAAATACATAGACTAGATAGGACCATTTTTCCCATAAAACATGGATCTATATGTATGTAAGCTATAGTAGAGTGACAGGGGTGTAATATTCTTCCAGTAAGTTATCATCCACATGCACAAAATGTTATTGATTTTACACACACACACACACATATATATATATATATATATATATATATATATATATATAATATCTCAGGTTAGTGTACAGAATTCAAATTGAAGATCAGTTTACAACCAGAGTTCTCCACTAGCATTTGCACCGCAATATTTTTATTTCCTGTACATACAGCAGGTATCCGAATGGATTTGGTTTTCTTTGCGTGCCGTGTGAATGACACCCATTCAGACTCTCAGGAAATTAAGAATTAGAGAAACCAAAGGACTACTGTAAAAACAGCTGCTAAACCGTATTGCCGAAGGCACCCTTAGTGCTTTGCGTGCTGTCAGGCATGGGTGACATTTCTAACTCATACGTTCTACTCGGAGGTGTTCAGCCGCCACCAGGCGCTCCTCTCCTCCAAACCAGTTACCATAGACAAGTAAACTTTAATCACCAGACGTACCAAACATTTAACGTTAAGATAAACACTAGAAACATATTTACTTTATATTTATAAGGTTGTGACATTTGGTCAGGGATGGGGAAAGAAGGGCATGTATATGATTTTGCAGAAATCCACATGCATTTGCAAAACAGACACCACAAAAAAGTTCCACACAACTACAATATGAACCAAAGTGGACAAAGGGCACAGAGTAAAATGCACAGGGGGATCCTGAGGAACTAAAAAAGATATTACAATAGATATATTATATAGATTTAAGCACAAATGATGAATGGAATGCCCTTTTAACTTCTCCATGTATTATAAATGACCAACTGGCCACGGTTGGCCGTTTTTAATACATAGGTAAGCTTTTCAATGGGAAGAAATACTTTTTCTTGCAAAAATAAGTCCTTTGCTTCACTTGTATCTAATTTCAATTCAGCAGCTAAAATTCCAGACCCCATAAACAGGGCTCATTACTTGAGCAAGAATCTGAACAGCCCTTTCAGAAGCAAGTTGAAATGAAATTAGCAGTTTAAACAAACAGTGAAGGCATAACACCAAAGCATACAAATCCTCAACAGTATGCATTGAAGAGGCTTCTTCCTATAATAATCCTCGATATCCAATTTGTTCTTGAGGCTATGAACATTAGATTTTTTTTTAAGGAACAAAAATGTTAATTAAAACCAGCTGGGGTTTACACATTCCCAAGATACCTTCCCAGTGCATATGGACCTTAGGAGATTCCAGACAAAAATACTTCTGGTCTAAAAGGAGAGAACAGTGCTTTCTACACTGGTTAAAGGGACAATCTATGTCCCCGACATCCCCTCTAAAGAACAATGCATATTAAAGTACTCCCAAGTATATGAATCCTTCCAAAATGGGGGGGAAAGCTGCCCTCCTCCTCCTCTGTGGTCCGACATTTAGGGCCCCTTAAAGCAACCAATCAGTGGCAGGAAGGTGCTAGCACCCACTATGGTCTGAGCAGATCCCCGCCTGCAGTGTCTGCCGGTAAGTACATCACATGCAGGGAGAAGAAGTGTTGGGCCTAAAACATCTCCTGTTGGGGGTGGGGAAAGAGGCAAATGCCAAATATAGGGAAGATTGTGCAAAATTTCCCATTTATTTGCAAAAGGAACACCATGAAAAATTAAGGGCATACGACAGCTGGAGCATCAATTTAAAGAAACAAAGTTTGATTTAGCCCAGCTGCAAAACACGTCTTCGAAAGCAACCGGCAAGGTGTGTGTGTGTGTGTGTGGGGGGGGGCACAGGTAGTTAACCCTCTATTTCTTCAGAGGCATTTAAGAGTCACATTCTGGCTTAGGAGGAAAGTACTGTGATCATCACGTCCGAGGGTGAACCGCATTTATCTTATGTCTTGTCAATATGTTTATGCAAGAGTATTATATAGTGTGTATGTATATAAATATATATATATATATATACACACACACACTTTTTACAAAAATGAATCATTTCCCATCTATGTGGCATAACAGGACACGACAGTCAAGTACAGATTCTAATAATAGATCTTTCCCCCTTGCTTTCTTAACGCAAACAAAAACACAAAAACAAAATGAAGACAGGACCGGAAGCCATTTAACATTTATTTTATTTGGCTCCTAAAATACCGTGCCATTTTATAATGATCACTATGGATGAACATCTTTCTAGCACCTTAAATACGAAGCTATTTCCCAGGCCTCTAACCTCTACACAGATTTGTCAGGCTCGATTCAAACAAGTTTTCCAGCCAGTTAGCCAAAAAGTAGCATTTTAGGTCACCAATACAAAGTACTGTATATAGAGCAAATACACAGTTATTACCAAGCAGGGATCATTAAATTGAACCACGTTACCTTTATACTACACAGGACCAACTTGGCCCTTGTCGCTGAGACAACATGCCAGGATCGGCCCTTTGTAATAGCGCATTACAAAATGTAAGCCAATATCCCAACACAGGGATCTGATCCAACAGCAACATGGTTAACTAGGCACCTCTATAGAGGATTAGGAAAATGAAAACATGTCAGAGCTGAAGAGTCAGACGTGTTCAGACAATAAAAAGAATATATTTTGAGATCAGAAGAGGACTTATGACTACAAGCACAACGGACCCCCGGGAGAAGGGGCAGCATCTGAAAATAGTTCAACACCATGGTGCGTCCGACTACTACATTAATCTAGACTACTCCAGTTCTCACCATTTCTTACATAAAATACATGGTTTACATGCATTAGTGTTCCTGAATGAGATGCATTATCAATGCAGAGGCCCGTGCTTATGATGGTCGGTAAATAAACATTATAGTAACATTTGGAAGACTGAGTAACCCAACCGTAAGAGTGCATTATTCTGTGGATACTAAAACTGTTGTGTTAAAAGTGTAACTTTGCACAGGACAAAGCTGAAAATGACAGGGATTCTCATATATAATCAAAAAAGAACCACAAGACATAGAATGCTAGTAACATGCAAACTATAACGAGAAAAGATTAAACCATAGAGACAAAAAAAGAAAAAAAAATAAAAACTGCAAGCTGGTGACCTCGGGCCTAAATTAGTCAAGGGATAACCTAAGACCCCGAAAAGAGAGAAAGGCACTGCATACCATATTTCAGCTTTAAACTTTTTTTTGTGATCAAGTAAGTTCATGTCAGGCACAGTTTAGAAGACCAGTCATCGCACTCCCCACTATGATCTTTGTAGCCAGATCTGCATCATTATTGAAAAACTTGTCGGGAACAAAATGGTTAACTGGGATACACCTTGCGGCAGTAACATTTGCTTTCATATTAGCCTAACAAGACATTTTGTCACATACAACTGTATACTTTGTGGGAGCCATGAGACCACCTTAAAAGGCATCTTTAATCATAAGAACATACTGTGTAAAGCACTAAATTGATACAAACATTAGAATGAGTTACTGTTATTAAAAACTTGCACACAAAAAAAACTATTTTTATAAATCATATTTAACCCTCTAAGCAGTAAAATATACATTTTAAAATAGACACCATAAAGCGATCAAGATGCAAAAAATAAATGTAGTGTTATATATTTTATATATATATTATATATATATATATAAAAATAAATGGTGCTTTTACGTTATTGTGCGTTTTTTTCCCTATTGTGCGTTATTGTGTCCCCTTTGCTGTATAGGAGATATGTTCAGCCGGCGGTCGCCGTAAAGCAAATAGGTCCCGTCTTTCCTCTGCATAGAACCGGCCACAAATAATTTGTGCAGGAAACGGCAGATAACCACCCTAGGAAGCACAAGCCGTATGCAAATGTTTATGCAAGTGCTTTCCCCCACTATTCCTACCAGAATAACAAGACTTCAAAAAGACATCGGAACACTAAATGGGCATATACCGAAATTTCAGGATCACTTTTTTCGCCCACTCGGTCTTACATTGGCATTTCAGGGCCAACAGCTGTGTTTTCTCGTGGCCGTACAAAGGCCCAGTTCGGAACTTAATGCTACTTTGTGCATGCCCCAAAAAATTGTCTTAAAAAAAAAAAAAAATAGGTGGGCTTTAATACCTACTGTATAGTTACAGCATAGAGTTTTATGGAGGATTGCCCACACCTGAGGTAACCAATCACTAAGCTCCCATCTCAGAAGTCTTTAACCCTATGTTAATCGTGCCCACCCTGCCATGTGTTCGGAACTGTCATGCAATGTACCCTGTAGCGTAAAACCATAACAACAAAATGAAAACTATGTATGTGGAATATATACATTTTGCGGGTAATTTCTACTTTTCGGCACGTCTTCATCTTCTTGCTCTCTCTTCCGTCTTCTTTCTTCGTCCTGATCTCTGGGCATGAACTCCTGGTGAACTTCCACAAAACGGTGTAGCTTCTGGTGACATCCTCTCCCCACGTTGGGAGACGGTTTAACAATTGGTAAAATTAAGAGAAATGCTCCAGTTTTTAAGATACAAAATACACTTAGAAATTAGGGGGGTGGGTTTTTTGTTTTTTTTAAAAAAAACTTTATCTTATGCAATTTTTTTAAGAGACAAATAGAAAAAAAGGTCTACAAGCACACGGGAGACTAAGATACCAGTAGAATCCTGGAAATAAGAAAAAAAAAGGACCAACCCTTATGTGCCAGCTGCTGGGATATTTCAAGCTCATTATTAACATAAAATGGGGCTAAGGGTATGCTGGTGCATCACGCTGCAGGGGAGATTCAATAAGAAAGGGACTTCTCTATGTGGCCTAAAGGTCTCGAGCTTTTGGAACCGCAAATCCTGGGATCTTGAAATTGTAATCTTAACATCTGGCGAGCCGTAGCAAACTTAAGTATAGCATGCAAATACCCCGGAAGTGCTTTACACAGATAGTCGAAGGCTAGGGACCTGCATGACAATCAGATGTTTAAGACAACACTCCGACAGTCCTGCCCAGCGGGAGATGCCTGCATTATAGTTTAGCACAATTGCTGTAGCAGGGCTTCAAGCGTTTAGCTTTATCCCTACATGCAGTTCTCCGTTCTCATAGAACAGAGGGCGCTGGGCTGATGATTCATCACAAACCTCGGGATTATATTCCTATTGTGTCAGCCATCACGCTTCAATGTAGAGTAAGATAACCATCTCCCCATCTTTAAAAAGGCAATCCAAACACACAAGATTTTAATGGGAATCGGGTTCCTGCATGTACAGCACACCTACCTCATATCTGTACCAAAGTTAGTATTTACTCAACATTGCTTTAGTAAATGTAACACACAATTTGCAAAGGGACTGTTGGGGTCCTGTTGCAAATAGTTATGTTTCCAACTAGCGCTGGCTCTAGAACCCCTTCCTCTTAGGAGTAGCGCTGTAACTAAAGGGATAGTAGTATTTCATAATGAAGGCTTACATGGATAAAATTCTGCCTCCAGTCATCAACACGGGGAAAGTTAAATAAAGAACTCCAATCTAAACATTGCATCATGATTCTCTGAAAGGATGCGTTACATACATGATTGATGTTGGTACATGTATGCGGGCAAGTACAGCTAACCATGTACATTTCATGACAAGCTCTCAGATTATTACAAATGATTTTTTTTTCTTAAGAAAATTACTTAAAGAAACCTTAAGTAGAAAAGCAGACTCGCCTAACTCACCAGCGAGCACTTCCCGTAGCCTGTAGATTCACTTAACCCAGCGCCCCACACATCCCCCTGCCTCTCCTGACAGTACAGACGCCGGCTGTGTCCAGACACACTGCTGGATTGTGACTTCCGACAGGATCCGACAGCAAGTCATGGACACTGCGGTTAGCCAAGTCATTTTTTTCTTTTTTTTTTACACTTATGAATATAATAATTCATATAAGTTAGCTTTGCTTAATTCTTCTATTAAGTGTTAAGGTCTAGTGGCTCTTAAAAGATGGAACGACAACAAGCACACATATAACCAAAACCAAGGAAAAAAGTGATTTTTAGATGAAAACCAAATACAATAGAGAAGGATAACTGTCGGGAAATGTTTTCTAAAATCTGAGTGGTAAAATGAGTGGTATACACTACTGACCAATACAAAAGAAACACTCTCAATAGAAACTACACCTTTAAAACAAGAGCGGCCCTAGCACCTGACAAACATTGAGCACAATAGTGTAAGGGTACTAGAAGCTATTACTAAAACCTCTCAAACCAAAACCCACCAACCACTACATAACACTTAAAGCATTGTTTACTACTTTATAGTAAAGCTGCATCAGCCTTCTTCTTGTGTCTATATATTGAGAATGCATGTGAAGATTTGAGGCAGGAGGTAACTGCATGTTGATTATTAAGCACCTTCAGTTTTGGTAGAGGGGGGGTGAACTACAATTTGAAAACTTAGGCTTTCGTTTTTACTGCTCATTGTGGAGATGTCTTGAGGTGCGCCTTCCATAGAACTGCATCATACCGGCTTTATGGGCCACTGGCTCGTTCTTGTTTAACTCTATTTTCGCTCTATAGTCGGTTAGTAATCACTTGTTGTACCATCAGAGGCATATTCTGATGGGAATTCTACAAAGTCATGCCAATCGAGAAGGCATTTGTGGAAAGATTTACAACCTTAGGCATCACTCACTGTAGACAATACGAAACAATAAAAAAAACAGGGACTGATTAAGGTTTGAATCTTTATATTAGGAAAAACGGGCAAATTAGATGGGCGGAGTGGTTCTTATCTGCCGTCTCTATGTATCATAATTGGATGACTAGGACGCCCTGCTTAAAGTACTTTTATCATGACCATACACAATGTAAAGTTAAAGAAATTCTAAGGAAAAAAAAGCAACAATGTTAACGATCCACAACTGCCATATTAAAAAAAAAAAAAAAGATGGCCACTATATTTACTTGATTATTATAATTATCCAAACTGTTCACTTGTGTTTTACACATATTTTCAAGTGATCTGGGATTACTATGAAAAGGCACACGTTTGATTTTTAATGACATTCTTGAAATCTTGCCACTTGTGCGTCAACTCGTATGCACTATGCAGGGTGGAACATTTCTCAGAGGTATACGAGAGATAAAGTGACTGGTGGTACGAAGAAGAAGAAGAAAACCTACAACCCACGGAGCGCATCATTCATTACCACGTGTTGGGTGGTAAGCTATAGGTAGTTTCAAAATGTATATAACGGCTGGAGTATTCCTTTAACGGGGCAATAAAATAAGCAGTACAGATGAACGGCTGCCCCCACAACATATAGCTAACACAGGCTCACCAGATACATTTTCCAAATTAAACCACAAAATGTTTACTTGGACAATTTAATAGTACATGAAGCATCATTAAGATATTCCGGGGGTGTGAGGGAGATGGTGTGATACACTTGTTCGGTACGGTATATCTCAATAAGGTAGTCATTGAGCGCCATGGAAACGCTGTACTATTCCGAGCCATCGTGTGATCTGCCGTGTCATTGGCCTAAAGTACAGAAGCACAGAATGTGAAGCAAGAGGTCCAATGGAAGACGTTTATGGAGCAACGTCTGCAGGAAACGTTTCTCATGTCCGTATTGTCTCCAAAAGGCAGCAATACTGACAAAAAAGACATAATACCAAGGAAATAAGCAAACGATAAAAACAGGAAGAGCGGGATGTTTATTTTTAACATTTCTGGGCGGTGATGGATTTTGGGAAGGCTCCATCCAAAGTTATCTTTGCCAGTGATCAAAGTCACATGTTTATAAAAAGCACAAAACTAAATCGTCAACAAGGCATAAAGATTTTTCTTTAATTAATTATTCTGCATTACTAAATAAAGCCCACTCAAATGCCAAAAGTCCTGATGTTAAAGACATCTCCTGCCATGGGACATATTTACCACCAGTCCCCTCCAGCACGTGCTCTCTGAATGTCACGGGGAGTGTGTGTTGGTGGGTTGAGCATAACGAGACCCCACACAGCTTCCATTGATTTAGACTGAAGCTTTTTCTTGCCACTGGTTGGCTGCTAAAATCAGGACTATGGATATAGGAGGGGGAGCTGCAACTTCTCCCTAATTTTTTTTGTTTTTTAGAGTAATACATACTCCGTTATCTTACAGTCAGATTATAATTGGATCTACTGCTAAATACTAACGAATGTATGCCACATGTATCATATCGGTGCTCATCCACATCTACAACTAAAATGTGTGTAATGTTCTATCTAGTGAGTACAAACATAACGAGAACAAATGTTGATGGCTCAACTTTATCAGTTATGACAAACCAAATTACTTGTTAAGCAGTAAAAAAAAGCTACAACAGTGCAGTTGTCAAAGGGGATTTGAAAGATATGTTCACATGCCCCAATCTCTCCCTTATTTAAGTTTTTTAGTTTACTTCAGCCTTCATACGCCCCTTAATGCATACAAAAAGTTACATTTTTGCTTAGAGGAGAAACGTGTTTGGCACATTAGACAGTTCCTCTAACTAGTGCACTTTTGTTGGCCTTCCTGTTTTGTTGTACAAATGACACGTATTACACGATTATCCATCATCCTAGTAAATAGTTAATAGTTTTGGGGGATATTGCTTTGTTGAATTCAGCATAAAATAAATATACAAAAAAATAAATAAATCACAATTCAGACATTTAATATGACTGGTGTTGAATCTGCTCTGAAGGTTTTGTACTATATGTAATAATAACCATGCCTGCACATTTCCTTACATCAAAGGCAAATATCTCGGAGCGGTAGTTAATCAAAAACATGCTGGCTGCTTTTATCATTAGCTAGCATTTCATCCAGAAGCTATAGCATGTTCTTGTGGTTGATCCAAATGCTTGCTTTTGTGGAAGACGTGTATACATTTTTCTGTTGGTACCTTATAAAAATGAATGAATTATAAAAGAGTATGTATTTGCCAAGCTGACTAGTGTACCAAATTATTTTCTAGGGCTATGTGTACACAAGAGATATTATATATCTACAGGGGATAGGTGCTATTGGTAACTAGTAGGCAAATGGGCCAAAAATGTTTTTTTGGCTCATTCATATTCGGGCCTAAGTAGGTGCATTTCACCATTAAAGGTGTGACAGGGGTGTATGTCCTACTAGGCCAGGGACGTCCAACCTGCGGCCCTCCAGCTGCTGCAGGACTACATCTCCCATAATGCTCTTACAGGAGCTGGAGGGCCGCAGGTTGGACGCCCCTGTACTAGGCAATGCAGATATATATCCGCAAAACTGAGTGAATTAGCAGTAGAAGCAGGTGGCAGGGGAACATTTCTCTCTCGTTTCAAAATGATCGTATGTTGAGTGTGAAAAGAGTATGGTGATCTGAGGTCAAAGGGTTTACAATTCTACATCAGGAATTTCAGAAATGTAAAACTCCTGTAACATGACCACATAGAAAAGGTCCCTAAAGGTACAGAAGTGATTTCAAGATGTCTTAGGTGGTGTCACGTGGCAACTATGTCAATATGAAACAGGAGTCCTTATACTATTCGAATACAAAAATACAGCTAAATTCCCTTTGATCAATATACATGTTGCCTGAGAATATGTAGCGACAGAGCTCTCTCTCTCTCTGCTATGGAAAGACAAGATATTACACGAACAGGTTTAATTCCATAGCATGTACCCATTTACATGCACATCCATACCATTTAAATGCAAACTAAGAAGGCCCAACCAATGAAGATCACCAGTCATTTGAAGCCCCTATTTCATCTCAGTAGCTCTGCATAAGTCAGACTTCTAAAGTAGAACTGCAGGTAGAAGAGCGTCTGTGAGTTTGCGATGTCTGAACCGCAGTCCCAAACACTGGAGAGAGCTGTAAACAATTATTGGAAGGACCTCCTCAGTACGTCCCAGACAGTGGCTGATGGCTGCACACGGACTATAGCCGCAGGCTCTCTGTTAAAGTGATTTGCTCGGACATCAATCTTTATCGACATGAATTGGCCTATCATTATGAAAATGTTGGACTGGGAAGGCTCCGTATGCATTAGAGACAACGGATTCAGTGCCCAATTGAACAGGCAAGCTTCCAAGTCATACTCTCAGATGTAAGATATATATATATATAAATAAAATCACACACGCACTCACTATCTTTAGATAATGCAAGATACAACTAGAAACAGGTTATGCAACCAAACAAGTCAACGCAGGGACTAAATTGAGTAGTATTTCAAAGCCAACATAAAATAAACAGTGGAAATGCTGGCACTGATTGGCGCAGAAAAGGAACAGAAAGGGATGGCTACAGGAGCAATTCATTGTGCAGTTTACACCAAACATACTACTGACTTCAGCCAAGATAAAAAAGCATATCCTATTTGAAGCCAAGCTGTACTAAACCAGGAATGAATACGTCCATGGAGGTTAACAGGAAAAAAACAAGAGGTACATAATTTGCGATAGGAGTCCTTCGGACAAGTAACTGAAGTTTTTAGTTTAGTGTTGTAGAGATGTCTAGCACTGAAGGAAGTCCACAAGCTCTCCGTGCATATTGTGCGATGACTCCGCTCCGTTACAGGAATAACGGAAAACGACTGATTCCGCTAAGATATTATTATAGAGAATGAAATGGGGCGAGTGTGAGGTTGGCAAACATTTTGGCGGGTAAGGACCCCATAACCCCATGGAGACTTGACATTGTTCAAAATGAAACAAATTCAGATGTCACTGTATGACAAATATGTCCCATGCTGGATTGATAGAGCATTTAAAAAATAACAATGGCATCTTGCTTAGCTGTTAGGAGAAATGAATTTCACCTAGCCGTGTGTGTTAAACGTCTAAATAAATGATTCTATGCCCAGAGGTGGGAGCCGCTCACAACAATGCCCAAGATACATTATTATAGCCAAGTGATAAATCTGAATGCCAAGTGATTTTCTTGCAATGTGAAAGGTAACCTAACATGCTGATATTTCATTGCACGTGCATATTAAAAACCGCACGTGCAATGAAATATCCGACTACCAAATGAGAACGGTTTACTTGAGGTTATAAGCATTAAAGAAAAAAAAAATACAAGCAGGTTCTAAAAACATCTGGCTGGATAAAATAATATGCCTGTTGTGTGAGACATAAACATACAGGAATTAAACAGGAAAAAATGTAGATGTCAAGTTTATAAGACACGTACATATGGATTAGCAACTATCCCAGCCACTTAATTAGGTTCACGAAGTGCGGAAGTCCAGACCACCCACAGAGATTTCCATGTTTAAAAAAAATAAATAAAAAAAGGTGAAGGACCTTGCAAGCCACAGAGGCCATGGCGTAATTACCAGTCTAGGGGAAAAAACAGTTGGAACAGAAGAATGTACTTAATAACAAGCTGGTCATATTAACCCGAGGAAAACAAAGATTTATAAATACAAGGTGCACCTGTTAATGAGTACAGCCACTCAATCTCACATTCAGCATTCTTAAAAGGGACAGCCTATAGTGCTTCTTACACCCCATGAAGAACGGGTGTTTAAGTGCTATCTAAGTGCCTTAATATGTATTCTTTACCTGTAAATAAAGGCAACTTATCTTTACCAGCTCCATTATCTACGATCTACATTATCGCTGGCAAGAAAGTGCTCTGAAACTGGCTGGCTGTGAGTACGGTGCAGGCGAACACTGGTAAGCAGGCCAGGAGACAGTGAAAATAAATGGCGGAGATTTGGATTAATCCTTCCATGCGCTAGACTGGGAAAAACCAGCAACAAAAATACACAAAGTCCATACGATGGCTGGAGCGTCCCGTAAAAGAAACAATGAAAGGGACCAGTAAGCTTTAGGACAGAAAAAAAACCAAACTATATATGTAGCAAAACATTCAGTTCTGATGGGCACGGTGAGGCAGTATGTCTGAACCTCAGAAGTGGACTGTAAATACACCTCCAACACCTGAAAAATCCAATAAGACAAGCAAAACAATACCACTGTTGAACATAACAAAATTCATAAATGTTTAAACCTATCAAGCACTTGTCATTGGGGTGTAAATAAAAATAAATACAATTATTTTACTAAGGTACTCATAGTTGTCTCATCTGGAAGTCGCATGGAAACAGTAGTACAGAAAAGGGAAAAGCCGAGAAGCTTTTCTTGACTATAGGCAAATGTAGCCTTTTTTTATATATATAAAAGTTTTTCTCAAAAACAAAATTGATTGTAATTTTTCTTTTTTTATTCTGACAGTTATTCTAACCCTATATGAGAGCAGTAGTGCTTTGGAGATCTTTATATCTATCTAATAAGTCCCCTGTCCAGAGGTCATCTTCCCTCTAACCTTTGGGCTGCCTGAACCCAACAACAACTTGCAACTAAATAGGGCAGTGAGAATCTCACAGATCACCAAAACAATAAAGTAATACACATAATACGTTGGCATTGCTTATTTTAATCTGTACAAAGTATTACAATAAAGTATATAGAGAACAGAACCAAGAAATACATGATTTGATGGCTCGCCTAGTTTTAAACAGAAAACTAAAGGGACAAAATAAGCGATGGAAATAGGACTCACAGTATGACATTTTCATTACTAGACCCCTGTTCACGCAGTACAAGCATGGAACCAGGAACTGGAACCAGGAAACACTCACTAGAGTCATCAAAAAGCAAGAAGGTTTTCTTAAAAATATCCACACTATTTTATCAGTGATGCGATTTAAATGCACAGGATTGAATATACTGTTGTACATTCACGCTTCGCATTGCCGTTACATTTCCCTAAATACCTGTAAAACTGCCTTTTAGCTCCTTGAATGTGTGCAGGTTAATGACTGTTGGATGTTTCGTTTGCACTGGGAATATTATTCTCTTCAGTGTTGAACATGAATATGAAGACTGAAATTGTACAAATTAGGCCCTTTTTATAGGGTCATAATATTATTACAAACGTATACAGCAGCAACTCAGAGTTTGATGCAGTGGCATCGTCCGTCCTGATGCAAAACTGGGGGCCGATTGCCCAATAGGCTTAATGGGTAGGTTATAAGAGATCTCCCCTACTAGCCTAGTTACCAGAACAACAGGCGATATTACCTAGGGCGATACGGACAGGTTTGAAAGCATTGCTTGGGAAATTAGGCGTGTTTTCTACATTTCAGAGATGATGGCATGGGGTAAAAATGACTGCACCAATGTATTATGAAGTAATTACCATCCCTACATGTTTTAGCAAGCTGGGGGCAAGATGAAACCACCGTAAAAAAGTTAAGAACCACAAGTGCAATTCTACTACATACATACATGGGAACGTGACAAAATAATTATGGCTCTGTAATGGTATAGGTACGGTAGGGTAAACCGGTATGGACTGCATGAGTTGGATATTCTGCAGGGTTTTTTCCTTCACTTTGAACGGTAGCAAAATCTCAATTCTGCTACATTATCAGAACTCTAAATACTAGGGACTTGCCACCACTGTTATATATATATATACACACACACACACTACATGTATTATTACTATAATTTAATAACAATAGCGTCCCAAAATAAAAAAAAAAAAAGAGGAAAAAAACTGATTATAATCCTAATGTTATGCTTTAAAATTACCTTAATTAGCATAAATCTTTCTAGTGGATGGAAAAATGTAAAGGTTTTTTTTTTTTTTTTTTCTTCCTAGAAAAAAAAAACCCCCAGACCTTCCAGGCAGGAAGTAAAAAAGCTTTAAGCAGATGAAGCCAGAGCAATCCACATAAATTCGAAACATATGTTTGTACTTGTTTGGTCAGAACAACATGTGATGTCAAAGGTTAAGTGATGCTAGATGGGATTGAACTAAATGAAGCAATTATGGCTGAAATTTGCCCGCAAAGTTTTGGTGCTTTTCAAGGATCCCCCCCCCTAAAAATACATTTTCACATGTGGTGTGCAAATGGTACAGGGTATATACATTTCTAGGTGCAAGCTAGTTTTTAAGAACTGTTATGTGGGTGTTATACACAATTCCATGTTTGCGAGTCACCATACATAATAAATGTAAATAATAAAGCTCTCTGATTAAACTTTATATTAGACAGACCCAACCAAGCTCCTTCTATAGAAGCCACTGGTACCAACTCTTCAGAACGTATAGTGCGCAATGGAGCAAGAAATATCTATTCTGCAAACTCCCCTTTTAGTGAATAAACCCCAGACGGAGTGTTTGTTACTTTTAGTCTTAACATTAAAGAGCAGTGTGCTAAAAACTGAAGATGGATGGCGACAACTGCAGTGATTTAAAATTAAAAATTGCAGCTTCATAAGAGGACGGCAAGATCTGTTTTACAGGAGCAATAAACTATGGCTAGTAACGTTACATTGAAGATTGCCGTAGAGGGCATCTCATATGTGCAAATTGTATGTTACGATCCGAAGGGGCCCATGTTCATACTGTAAGCTAAAATGATGTATGAATTGTAAATATGGTAAGATTTTCTTCTACAACAGTTTATCAGTGAATAAAAACCCATCGATAGTGAATAAAAACCCATAACCACTACACTCCATTATCCAGTCCCCAAACACTTGTGAAACTGCTAAGCCTCGGGTCTGGCTGGTTTACCCTAAACCTACAACCCTCTGCCTGTTCATAATACCAAAGGACCGACTCCATGCTTCAGCCACTACAGCCTTCACGTCATCGCCTAATTACAGTGCAATAAGAGTCCAAAACCAATGCATATTGGAAACTCAGAAGCTGTTAAATACATGAGTATTGATAACATTGGTATTTTGGATACAAGCGGCTGCCGTCCTTTTCGTTATTACCTAGAAGTGGCCATGACTAGAGCGGACGGAAAGTCACGGCTAAGCCGCAGGCAGGCGGCCATACAGCAGGACTTGTAACCCGTTCCACGCTACCGGGTCTGGGGCCAGCTCACTGACTTCCCTGCGTGTATAACACAGCGGTCCGGCCGCGTGAACGAGAGCCTGGGAAGGCTGCAATGTTTTTATGAATGGCCGCGGTCACGTGACGGCGCCCAGGCTGCGTTCTATTCACAAATCAGTTGGCGCTGCGCGCTCTCCAGACAAACAACCTGATCTGCACTGCCCCCTCCCCCCGCACGGAGTTAAGCCGGCCTCCCTTTTATCCAGGACACTACATCCGACCCCACCCAGGCCGCAGATCAGCGATGATGGGCAGACAGCACGCCCTCCCGTACTGTGTAAACTGAGCGGGAGGCGGCAGACCAAGCCTCAGCAGGTCGTCTCACACCCACCAGTGGGATTTCTTTTTATGAATGAGCACAGCGCACAAATAAAAGGTCAGCGGAGAAGACATGGCGGCCAATGGGGACTGAAGTGTTAAAGCACCAGACAACCGGAAACGAAGCGCCAACCAACAGAGGAGGAAAAAAAAAGTGTGAGCCTCAGGACGCGGGGGACGGAACACTGCACTCATTTCGTATTGAAGGGGTTAATCTGTGGAATTCCTGTGCAGCCAGGAGAAGTTTTGGAATCCAGCAGACGTCTCAGATTTAATGGCAGAGCTAATCCAACAGGAAAGCCACCTGGATCCCTGGGGTCAGAGATCGGAAGATGGGCTGGGCCCCTAGACTTCCATATGGAGAATTATAAGAAAACAACTTCTTATACAGCAGATGCTCAGACAACTTAACCTTCCATAGGCAGCCCCAACCAAGCAACTGTCTCACCCCAATAACACACAGCCTGCTGGGGAGCAAGGTCTTTATAATACTGCAGGGAAGCAGAAAATATAGAATTAGACAGCAGATTAGAACCATTCGCCTCATCCAGTCTGCACATTTTTCCTGATCTAGAGTCCTTCATCAGTCCTTGGTCTTGTCTTAGATTCAGGATAGCTTTATCCATGTTTTAATTCCCCCACTCTATCCCATTTATCTACCATCCTCTCGGGAAATCGTCTCTTATGGCCTCCATCAGGTTGCGCTTTTCCAAAAACACGTAAATATTAATGTTTTGTTGCACCAAAAATGATATAAAGATATGATGAGTACACCTGGGACAGCTGTAAGTCACAACACATGAAAGCTGAGGGAACTCAGCAAATCTGGAACTTAAGTTTTAATAAAACACTTCTGTCTAATCTTATAAAGCACCCGCTTTATTTCTATTTCTACACAACATGCTACAAAATAAATGGAAGTAAATGAACTCTCTTTATTCTTTCCTGTGAATTACGTGTAGTTTCATTGGGTTTACACAACCAGATTAAAAATGCTAAAAAGGCTTTATGGGCTTAAGGCAGAGCTCTAAGATTTACTAGCCCGGGGAAGTCGCCTGTATAACAAACGTCTGAAAGGAAGCCAGAACGGGCTGTAAAATTGTCAAGGTAAAATTTTTTTTTAGTAGTTTCTATGTAAACGGAAAAAAATACAGCCTATGGATAAGAAAGCTGGTGCGGAAGGGACGATTGCAGGACAGCAGTTCGTTCTGTAGGATGAACCCAGATGCCACCGCACACCTAAAAGGCACTGATCAAGTCGGACAAAACATTAATCGCACCTTCTAATAAATTAAAGGGCTAAATGACACATAAAAAAGAACCTTATCACAGGTAATCTGAAAATTGCTTCATCGGGTCATGTGCGATTGTATAAATCGGAAATTACTGGGGCCAATCCACACAAGAACTATGAATGAGTGCAAAGTGCATTAGACGCCTGGAAACCGCATTCATATAATAAGCCACACCAAAACCAAGCTTCGGCTAACCCAAGCCTACTAAATACTCACAGAATGCTAAATGTCTGAATTTGCCCTGGATATGGGCATGTAGTATTTTTTATAAGCAATATCCTTGTCTAAGGGGGCACGAGACTTAAATCCAGCAGCGAACCCAGTCCCTTTTATGTAGGCTTCAAAACGTCCCTGCATACACCTATGATTACTGGTTAAGTAAACGGTTAATCAGATATCCTGGTGTTTAGGCGGCAACGAGGGTCAGAATGATTTCAAGTTTAATCAGAAAGCAGAGCAGGGAAGCCATTAAAGAAAGCCAGACAGCACACGATGCCCCACGCTACTATAGCGAGCAACATTAATGATATTTGTACACAGAAGCAAAAAATACATTGCACTTAACAGCTAGTGACAGAGAAAAATGGCATTGAAATGACCCAATATTTTGCGACTTAAACTACAAATTCCTGGACATTGCTGTTGATTTTTCCCGACTATCCCCACTTTTTCAAGTCTTTCAAAACGAAATACACCATTCTCACAATTTACATGATTATTAGATCACTGGTGTAGAAATATACGCACAATTAACTAGAAAGTTAACTAAATATATATTAGATTACATAGATATTATATACATAGTAACTATACGTCAGGTATATGTCAATCAGTTCAGTATCATTCTGTTCGCACCGCCAAATGCTTTGCTGATATATACCGGTAAGATTTCTTGACAATCAGCTTAAGAACTATACCTAGTTAGCTATTTACAGAAATACAGATATTACAACGACCAATACGCGATATGCAGTCATACATTTCAGGGCCGCAGTTGGACACGACAATCAAAACTACATATGTGCGATAAACAGAGGCTATACAGTCACGTCACTTATACCATGATTATAAAGCAGTCCGAGGAATAAGATGCAGACTGCAATAAGCCATGTTGATATACCCCACATTCACAATGTGCTACACGCTTTCTTCCCAAACACGTCTCGTGCGGTACATTGGAATGTTGCAAACAGAGACAACAATGCAACATAGGAAGACAGTTTATAGACGCTGTGAGACATCACAACCGAACACGCATGTAACACTGAGGGGCAATACCCCGTGCCTCTGCAAACTTACTGACCACTTCCGATCTGTTATGCATTACTCCAACGTACCCCATGCAAACAATTGTAACGGCCTTTCGTTTATGATCTGAAGGCCTGAAGCCACCTCTTTTTATGCAACACCGTTAGTCGCTTTTACACTAGATCACCAGTAAATGATTAAAAAAAAGTGAGATTTTCCAGACGATGCCCATGTGCATTGGATAGCCAGCTCCAGCATTCTGAGAGTTAAGGGGTTAAGTATACATAACACACGACGTGGAAGTAAGGAGTGCAACAGTAGGTTGGAGGAGAGAAGAGAGATGGGGTACAATAGAAACTTTAAATACGCTTACGCCAAAGAACGAGACATGCGAGAACGAGAGGTCGTGATCAAGGTTTTACTTTACTCAGAGGGTGGTATATAAGGGAACAGACTCCCAGCGGAAGCGTTAGAGGTTAATACAGTGAGGGAATTTAAACATGCACGGGATAGGTGTAAAGGTATACTGAATCTAAGAGCTGTTTAAAGTGCTACAGGTTAGACTGAATGCTTCTTATCTGACGTCAAGGTCTATGTTTCTACATAACAATGTCGGGGAGGAAGAGGACCTGAAAGAGTTAAAAGCTACATCCACTAGGGCACACCGCATGCTCCAAGCCCTTATTCATAAAAACAGTCAGTAACATGGCAACAGCGCCGCAGGCCCCATGCACACAGCGTGACCCGGGATTTCACTTGCCATGAGGAGCTCTGCCATGCATCTCCACGTAACACCCCACGCAGGCAGCTGCAGCACGGGAATGCATTACACGCATGGGCGCAACAGGATAGGGGTGACCCCCGCAACTTCCCAGTTCAATGCGTGTGCAGCGCGAATAACGAAGCGCATGCACGGCTCGTGTGATGCCCACCCCCCAACTTTGTTAGCAGCACTAATGCACAGCAGACCGGGGGGTGGGCATGCAGAGTCTCAGCCCGGCGTCCCCCCCCCCACACACAGCAAGCGCACCCCAGACCCCCAGATGTGGAGCAGAGACACTTACTCCTCCGGAGAGGCTTCCTCGCTCATCTTGCACTGATCACCGTCTGTCTCCCGCCTCGGGGGGCTCTGAACTGCTCATTTTTCCCTCACATACCCCGCTGGCTGAGGAGGAGGAAGGGTGGTTCTCCCCCTGGATCAGTATCCCCGACTCGGGTTTCTCCCAGGCCGCCGGCAGCATCGAATAGGACCCCCGCCAAGCAGCCAGTCCTGTGCCTTCCCGTGTAATTAGCCGAGAACCTCCCGGGGACTGGCTTATAACAAGGCGGCGGTGCCCCGCCCGAGTGGCTCCTGGTGGTGGCCCCGTCCGAGCCCCATCTCTTGCTACTCCATGTACTCCATGTTGGAGCCTCTCTCTGGCGCTCGCACTGTATGTCAGTGTGTGTGTGTATGTGTGTGCGCGCGGCTCACCCTCCGCAGGGACAAGGAGGAGACACCCCCACTCTCTCACACACACACAGAGGAAGTGGGGCGGAAGCGATGACGTAACCCTCCCCAGCAACAAGCAGCTGCGAGGACACGGGGCTTGGGAGAAAAAGAGCAGGAGGGAGGGAAGGGAGCAGGGACGTGAAAAGGAGGGGAGAGCGAAGAAAGCAGGGACATGGGGAGAAGGAGGGGAGAGCGAAGAAAGCAGAGACATGGGGAGAAGGAGGGGAGAGCGAAGAAAGCAGAGACATGGGGAGAGGGAAGAGAGCAGGGACGTGAAAAGGAGGGGAGAGGGAAGAGAGCAGGGTCATGAGAAGAAGGCAGGGTCATGAGAAAGAGGGAAGAGTGCAGATACAAAAGCAGAGAGGAGAGAGCAAGGCATGAGGAGAAAAAGAGAGTGAAGAGAGCACAGGCTTAAGCAGAACAGGGACATAGAGCAAGGACCAGAGGAGGAAAAAGAGCAGGAACATCAGGAGCAGAATGGGGAAAGAGAATGGATATCAGGAGCAAGATAGGGAGAAAGCAGGGACACCAAATGAGAATGAGAAAACAAGGCATACCTGGAGGAGGGTGGGGAGAGACCCTGGACACCAGAAATAGAGCATAGACACACATGGCTATTATGCAGTATATTAACATTGTCTAAACTCCCTTTGCCTATAGAGAGTAGGAAGGATGCACAGTATATGGAGTCTTAGAATTACCTAATAGTCTAGACTAGTAAATAAAATATGCCTAACATGGTGTAGGAGATAGTAACAAAAGATGAGACAGGTTTTTGTGGAAAGCTCATTTGATAAGATCACATTGTATGAGATTTACATTGTCTGAGATTGAAGTGCTGCTCATGGTGTCAGCAATTGACAGCTTCACTGAACTATAGATTGTAGGCAAGGTGGTCTCAGTACCACCACAGGTGAAGTATGTGGTTGGCCTCCAGGGTCAACCACATATCCCATACATGGTTGGCACTCAAAAGGGCTAAAAGCATGATCGAGCCATGTTAAGGTTACATTACATTTATTTATAAAGTACCATTAGATTCCATAGTTCTTTTACAAGGGGGGCAATGAAAATCAGCATTAACATTAAATTTGACAAACAGATGAACATATATTAAAACATACTACCTACAGTCAATTGTAAAGTCTAATTTCTCAGTAGTCTCAGGCCACTTCCCTGTAGATGGGAAGCTACAGCTCACGGCTAATCAGGTGGAGCTGAATGATTACTCAAAATAAATTAGAATTTTAGTTTATTTTGTTAATGTCATTTTTAAAGCGGATGAACTGTCATATGCTTAGCACCCATTAAATTAATGTATTTAAACTACTTACAAAATCTTATGTTTGTGCTTTTTAATCAGTGTAATTGTTTATGGGACATTTGGCTTAGAAACCAATATTTCTTTATAACTTTAATGAATTTACAATATGTGGCAGAACTCGCATAAAAATTTCCTATCCTGAATTCTTTTCTTACCTTCTCCTTACCCCACCCTAAAAAGACTTGCTGCTTGTATTAGAGTGGAGAATGTAGTTAAATGTGAGGAATGGGGAGAAATAATGATGCAAATCATTGGATCAGGAAGCTACCATTTCTACCACTGCTATACATATGGTGGGTTTCTATTACATGGGCCACAACATGTGGGTTTTAGTAAAGAGATGAGTTTCAAATTTGTTGCGGAATAAATCTATAAAATAACTTGAGAAGATGGGATGAGAAGTCCGGGGGACTTCATAAATTCAGAAACAAAATTTGTTGTCCAACGCCCACATCCACTCACTTTCTATCATTCATACTCTCACTCATGATTGTCTTCCTAGCTTTTCCACCAACGGCTTTCGTGTCTCACAGCTCTGCTTCTTCCCTGGCATCCTCATCATCTCCTGGTTCTTCATCTTCTTGTTCTTCTGTCTTCCATCTTACTTCTTTGCCCTCATCTCCACAGATATTACCTCCCAGTGAACATCCGCAAAAATGGTGGCTTTTCTAGAAAACATTCTCCAATTGGTGGAGAGGATATCACCGGAAGTTCAGTCATTTTTGCAAAAGTTCACGGGAGGTTATCTTCATGCAAAATGGCCTGAATGAGTTTGCAGGCTTACCTCCCCCCATCCACTAATCGGGAAAGGATGTCACAGGAAGCAACTCCATTGGGAGGTCATGTCCGCGGAGATGTCCATGAAAGATGACAGAAGTGAGAAGAACAAGAAGATGCTAGAGAAGAAGCAAAGCTGCGAGAGAGCGTGAGAGAATAAATGAAAGTGCGAAAGAGTGCAGGTGAATGAGCCCACAAAAGTGGATCAATATTTTTTTGGTTTGTTTTTGTCTGTTTCGTGGGGGGGGCTTCCGTTGTTTGCAGAGATTTTTACAGATTGTTGAAATATGCAAATTTCATAATATTGTAATCACTATTAAGCACATTGTTGTGCCGTTTTTTGATCCCTGTGTCTGAGTCCTTTTGAATAGATGATATTTAAATATTTAATATCACTTATTTTTTATATAAAGTGAAAGTATGGATCTTTACAGCCATGTTTACACAACATTGTTTTCCCACGTGGCCATGGTTGATTTATACCATATACTGACTATTCTTAGGCGTTAATTTTAGATTGGCTCCAATTCAGCTGTAGTGGGGTACATCTGTGTGCCCAACGGGAAGTAGACACTAACGCAGTAACAAATCACAGTTGCCCTATTTGTGATCTCTTGGTCAGCCTGAGATTTGAAGTATACACAAAATATATAGTTCAAATCAACTTTATGTATAATAGCAAGCCTACTATTGAATATATTAATATTTTATATTTATTTTTAAAGTAAGAAAGAATACAACTAATATATATTAAATATAAACTTTTTTCTCATTTTTTCTACATTATTCACTTTTTTATTTTATTTTTTAAATATATTTGCATTTAAAAATATACCGTATATTCAATCACAGCATAAATGTTACCGGTATTCTCTCTTAAGGAATAGTTTGATGGATATTGTATACATTTTACTAGGCCTATAAAAAGTTTTATTAATGCCTACCAGTGACATATTTATTATATGCCCCGTATAAATCCACTTTACATGTTGTAAATGTATTTTACTATAAACATGTGACTGATAATGCAACAATATTTTTAACTATGTTGCACTCTATAAATAAATAATATTGTTAAATTAGCCAAACAACATAATTAACGGGCCTCTAGTGGCCCCGTTACAATGAGAATGAAGATAATTGAGGGAAATCTATTGTAAAAGTCTTTTTGATTTTGAAATAAATTCTCAAAAGAGAAACAGACAAGAAAACAGGACTGCTAGTGTAAGGGCTACTAATTATGGCGGTAGTGAACCTAGACTGTAATCCATGTTGCAAAAGAGCCATTTGAAAAATAGCCTGCAATTACTGGTGTGATTAGGAGGAACCTAAAGAGCTTTGATGTCATCTGAAAACACTTGTGTAAAGTTAAGTGATTGTTTTCAAAGAAACAGCACTTAAGTGTTAACTTAAGGTATGTATCTTTTAAAACTGCTGTCCCATTTACAAATAACATTGAATTTTCTACCAAGTTAAACAAGTAACGCTTAGTAGATCTGTAATTTTATGATTTTTTTACAAAAGTTTAGAACAAGATATTTGTTTTCAGTTTCTATAGCAAAAAAATAATCAATGCTGTTTTTTTATCACATGACAATTAAGCATTACCTGTAAAAACTATGAAACACATGTTACACAAATAAATAAATATTTCTGGGTTGTGTTTAGTTATGAAAGCATCACATTTATACATCCTGTCCACAATATATATGCATTGTTGAGAAGTTACCTTAAATGTATACACCTATATAGAATTTAATTTCAGCTTTTCATAAAAAATATTTCATTATTATTCTTGTTTCTATTTTTCTATTTTTGAATCTTTTCAGTCTTGATATTTAGTGGTGCGTTGTTATGAAGAGTGGCGTATTCTCACATAGGCCGACAGTTCTGGGGAAGAAGAATGTTAGATGATGCAAAGGGCCCCCTGTGTCAGGCCTAGGGCAGTGGCCCTTTAATATAAGTCACTAGTCATGGAGTTCTTTCTTACTCTTTAAATCCCACCTTTCAATCTGAGACGCCATCTGATCGGGCTTCTTTTTAAGAACCGTGTTTCTACTTCTTCCTCCTACTTTAAGGGTTCAGGGCTGCAGAGCTCCAGTGACCACAAACAGGTTGCAATTTTTTGATAGCCCATCTTGAGCAGAGAGCATGTCAAGAATGTATCAAAACTACTTAAGGTCAGGCAAGTATACATGGAATTCCGGTCCTGTTTGCGGCTCTTGAGGACTTAAGTACTGTGAAAGATATTAAAAGACGCCTAGAGTGCTTCCCAACCCCTTCCTCAGTTGACACCTAATAACACATGTTTTCAGTATCTTATTTACAGGATAACATAGAAGGGTCTAACACTGTCAGCGCCAATAAGAGGTGTTTTGGGTGATTACATGTATCCAACAAAGTTGCTAACTAATGATCTTACATAATTACCATTGCCCTGTAAAAATTAAGTATGACTAGACTGACCCAGTGCAAACACAGTAATTCAGAAAACCTGAATAAGACTAAAAGCATAATTTGTATGCAAATGCAAACCATGTGAAAACTACATTGCTTAAGGCTTTGTTTAAAAAATAAATGTGATATGTACAAACTGATAATCAGTGCAACGCGTCTGAACAAAAGTTTGTTGTGGGCCACGCCATTTTAGAAACCGTAATCTAGTTCAGGGTTTTTTTAAAAAAAGATTTACTTGACCTAGAAGCTGCAGGTGACCTCTTTGTCTGTGGGCCAGCATGTCTTGTCAATGACCGGTTGCTTGAGGCAGCCAATCATTGGCAGGAAGCCACTCCTATTAAAACCAATGGGAGAACTTGCCACACAAGTCACCGGAAGTAAGCATGTCACGTAAAAGGATATGTGTTCCACTGAACACATCTTTGGTGTGCAAAATAGCGGTGGCACATGGGAAGAGACACATGCGTAATGGGGGGATTCTGCTGAACCCCCCCAATCCATTTTCAAAAGGAACATCATGAAAATAAAGCGAACACATTTAAAGAAGCTTTCCGCTGGACTTCTCAATAGGTAAGCAAGATGGCAGGAGGTTAGCAAACCCCACTAAACAATAACTTTTTTGTGTTCTGCAATGGAGGGGTGAAGTGTGCTACTATGAATGGGATGTGTGGTTGGCACCCTAGCTTCCCTTTGCCACCCTGGTATCTCATACACTCAAAGGGTTAAGCACACACACGCATCATTAATAACATAAATCTACATGTACTCATAGAGAGGTTGAGCCTGGCTATGAGTAATTGGAATTGTATTTAGATATTTCGAGAGAATATAATGGAAACACAGTTTTTACTAGGATATCTGAAAAATACATAATCAATAATATCTCTGTTATTGGAAAGCTGTTATGGTTGTTAATGTAAAACATCTCACATTTCTTTTTCAAAATTATCAATCATCCTACATGTCTAACCGATTTTTGCCATATTTTCAGGTTTAAAATGTAAAGCCTCTTGATAGACAGCATTCTTGATAGACAGTATTCTTGATAGACAGCATTCTTGATAGACAGCAGTGTGTTCTTGTGACAGTAATGAAAAGACGTTAGGGATTGTGTAAAGTAGGTTTGAAAAATGATCTAATCACCATAGTTACCAAGGGAATGGTCATGGTCATTGGACTGTTCCATTGTTTGCTATGGAGATAAGACCACTTCTCAAACTTTGAACCACAACCATATTTTCTACGTACAGTAACCCCTATTGATTTATTTTTCAATTCTCAGCCCATTCATTATTATATGTATCCCTCTCTAATTATGAAAGAAAAACAATCCCGGGAGTTATGTCCAAAAACAGAATTTAGATGTAAAGTTTGAAAATGTGTTTTCCATCGGTTGCTATGGTGATAGGAGCAAATAACAAACTTTGCACCAAAATCACTTTTTTTGACATAACTCCAAAGTCGTTATTACTTTTCACAGCTACAAGTCAAGACATGTTCGTTAACATTGATTTACCATAATATAAAAGGTGTTCATTCCCCAACGATGCCTATTTTTTTCCCCAAGTGTTGTATGACAGTCACAGGCAATCTTAACCTATGTGCTAATATGTAGACAAAATATACACGCTTTATAAATATGCAGGTTTTCCTCTTCCACACACCATTCATACACTCTGTGTGAAATTCAGGAAACCAACTATGTCATTGAAATAGCGTTCATTTAATTGTTTGCATGAAGTCAGTGCAGCTATCAAGGGCCTTTGTATGAACATCTGCAAGATCAGTCAGGAGGAAATCAAATGCTTCCTGTATAATAGCATGCTTAAGGTTCTTTATTATTCAGAGAGTTAACCTGTTCAGCTCCAGGTTTTCTGTTTTCCTCATTTTCTTCAGTGACCAGCACATCCTGCGTAATAATAGGCCAAAAAATTAATTGGAGAGTATTTGTAGTTTCAAAAAATGAACTAGATTCCATACTTATCGACTTGGGATGAAAACCAGTTCTTTTGTACTTCAGGGTAAAATAGAAGTGGCATGCTTATTTAATAAAAATATTTTTTTAGTTAAGATCAGCTACGCTGAAAATGTAACATATAAAATAAATGTAATTCTGCAATGCTTACGTGTGCATATATAGCGCCGCAATAAAAATCTTAATTTCTATACCATTGCCAAGTACTGAAATACTAAGATGTTTACAATTACTACTTTAGTAAAGAAAAGTAAGGATATACATTTTCTTGCAAGACTGGGGGTGAATTATGGATTACACCTGCGTGGTATACACAAGTACTTTTTTCTAGGGCATTTTGTTTAATGCCAAGCTCACTCATGAACAATTGGTCTTATTTATTGCTTGCTTTACTATCAAGGTATTATTGTAGAAATTCTATTAATAACCATTAGCCACAATAGAAACATAATTCGTAATTTATAGAAGTGTATATCATACCTCCGAAGTGTCCCTCATTAGGAGGGATAGTCCCATTTTTAGCCTTAAATCTGTCAGTCACTTTTCCCTCCCATGATGCCCTTTTATTCTATTATTGTAAATTGTTTGCTGAGTATGAGTGTTTCATGGTTTTCTACAGACCTAAAAGTTAGAGACAGCAGATAATGTGTTTATAAATTAAATTGTGTCAATAAAATACAGTATTCTTCTTCTAAAAGCCTCACTTAGTTATGTAAACAACTACCTAGAGGTCATAAAGGCACATAGAAAAGTAAAGCCCTGCCCCCTAACCACACTCCTTAAAACAAATGTGTCCATTCTTGGACATTTTTATATTGGGGGTATGGTATATCAGCTTTCTATTTGCTTGCAATTAAAAACTTATTTTGTTTTTAATATCAGTTCTTTGTAACTTGTATGATATTAAGGCATTGTGTGCAGTGACAAATCCTGGCATGGGGTGGCAGGTCCAGGGGGTGGTATTCCCCCTGCTACAAAACCATGGGGCAAATTGTCCTCTCTGGCAAAGGGCTAGTTCTTTTCGGACCAGCCCTTTGTGAACAATTTTGGACTGGTCATGTGTGCTAATGTGGCATCCTACTGATGAGTGGCACCTGGGGCGGACCCCCCAGAATGTAGTGGGGTCACGTAATGTGAGGTTACGCAACCCTGTGGTTACAAATGAGGCATGTATGACTGTATTTATGTTAGAGTCTATAAGTGTTTTATATGTGTGCATGTATGGTATGTGTGTGTGTGAGCATGGACAAGGCTGGAACTGTTAAGTTGTTGGGTGACAAGCATGGCACTGGGAAGCTGAGGACAAATATGACCAGCTATTTGGGCACAAAGATGGCAGAGTGAAGCTGTGTAGGCACAAGCTGGGCACACATATGGCACTGTTAAGCTGTGTGGGCACAAATGTGGTACTGTTAAGCTGTTTGGGCACATACATGGCACTGTTAAGCTGTTTGGGGATACATATTGCACTGTTAAGCTGTTTGGGAAAAATATGTCAATGACAAAGCTGTTTGGGGACAAATATGGCACTGTTAAGCTGTTTGGGGCACAAAGATGGCAGAGACAAGCTGTGTAGGCACAGCTATTAAACAGTTTGGGCACAAATATAGTACTGGTAAGCTGTTTGGGACAAAGATGTCAGAGACAAGCTGTTTAAGCACAGTGATGACACTCTTAAGCTGTTTGGGCACAAAGATGTCACAGATAAGCTGTTTGGGCACAGTGATGACACTATTATGCTGCTTGGGCACAAAGATGGCACTGTTAAGATGTTTGTATGTATGGTGGAAATAGTGTGCGAATGTACAGTAAGTGGTTGCTTTACACACATCATGCTCACATCATGGACTGACCATGCTAATTCAACAACTTTGAGCATCTTGTATGATATGGATGATTGATCTTGGTAAAAATTGGAGTTATTTTAAACATGACTATCTTTTAAAATAATAGATAAAATATTTGAAATGGTCCACAAAACAATACAGTAGGTAGATATCCACACTAAATGTACAGAGAGAAAGGGTGGAGCTCAAAGAGGAAGTGATGTAGTTTACAGTAAGGGCGTGTGGCCTGGGCAAGAAGAGGTGGGGCAAAGAAGATTAGAGGGCGTGTGAGTTTGGGCCTAGAGCAACAAAAAACCTAAATATACCACTGTCTAGCAGTTTGCTTCGTATGCAAATTTCAGAGTAAATATTTAACAGAATGCATCTGACAACAGGTCACCATAGTCTAATAGTGGCAGTCTAGTGTCTAATAAAGCCCCACTAATAGAGAATGCATATAAAGGCACTTTGTAACTACTTTGATATGCATTCATTAATCTACGGGAAAAGAAAAACTGCAGTTCATCACCCCATCTGCAATCTAATTTTTTATACCTGTCTTGGCTACTTGAAGTCAATCTCTGGCACATGATAAATAAATTTAAAATAATTTTGCACAATCCATGACTAGAAAATACATTTGTTACATGCACATCATTGTAGCATAAATACACATCAATTCATTAGTTTAAAATGACATGACTGTGGAATGGCAAAGTGACACAGAGGCATGCTAGATTATGAAAGCACTTGACAATTGTATATTTATGTGAAGTGAGGGCAATATGGTGGTGCTAGCGGTGATGTCCTCTCCCCTAATTGGAGCATTTGGGGAAGATGTCACTGCATGCACTGCCATAATGTACTCAGTTGATGCTTATGGTGATGTCCTCTTGACCGATTGGAGGTTCGGGTGAGGAGGTCACCGCATGCGCCTCCGTTTTGGTGGAAGTTCCTGCTGGGTTATGACCGTGGAGATACAGACGAAGAAAGGAGATAGCAGATTGAAGAGAAGGGAGAAGACAGAAGAAGATGCAGAAGCTTGATGCAGAGTGTGTAAAAGTACCATAAGGCTAGATGACAGCTCACAGACAGGGTTCTCAGCACCCAATGTGTCTGTATGTATTAATGTATATTTGTTATGTAAATGTGAATTGCCCTACTTAAATTGTATGAGTGAATGTGAGCATGAGTGAATGTGGACCCAAGAATTTCGGACAAAAATCCAGAGCTTTTTGCCTTGTTTTTGTCTGATTCATGGGGGGGTCTGGCCTCATTTTCGTGGCTGTATGTCTCGCCAAATTTTAAAAAATTTGGTAAATTAGCAATAGGTGCAAATCGGAATGCTTGGTAAATATCATGTTCTAAAATTAACATAAATTTGGAAATATGTGAAGTAGCTCACACATACGGTACTTATTCAGGTTTTGGAGTCAGAAACAATATTTTTGTTCAATCCTAAAAAATAGTATATGGAAGCTGAATAACTGTTATTGGTGAGATTTATGCACTAAAATTCTATATAACACAAATTTTCCCTTTCTGTCTTTTTCTCCACCTCTCCTTTACGTCTAGGGACATGTCTCATAATCCTGGTCTCTCACATATCTTTTTCTGTTCCCACATCTCTCCCCCTTCCTCCATACCTTATGTTTCTCTATACTCAATTGTCTCTAGATTGTAAGCCTGCGAGCATGGTCCCTTTTTACCTAATGTCATGGGTTTGTCTTAGTCTGTCAGTTGTAGTTATGTGATACTGCTTGAATATATGTATCATAAGAAGCGCAGCATGAATCGTCAGCTCTCTATAAATGAAAAATGATAATAACAATTAGATTGTAAGCTCACAAGTTGGGCCTTCAAAGCCAGGAACTTTGTGTAAAAGTACCATAAGGCTAGATGACAGCTCACAGACAGGGTTCTCAGCACCCAATGTGTCTGTATGTGTTAATGTATATTTGTTATGTAAGTGTGAATTGCCCTACTTAAATTGTACAGCACAGTATAAGATGCTGGTGCTAAAATAAAAGGTATTATTATTATTATTAATTCAGCTACCTGGCTCTAAATCTACAATTGGCCTTGTTGGAGCGCAAGTTGGATAATTTTAGTCCAGATTTTACATTACGGTGTATAATGACATACTGTGTTAGAATATACATAATAAACAAACATACTATCACATAGAAAAAAAGCATATCTGATGTGTTAGTACCTTATCAGTTTAATTAATTTGTTATTTTTGAATAAATATATTATTTTTTGTATTTCTTTTTTAGCCTATGTTTAGGTCATTTATTTGGAGTGCAACTAAATCGTTTGTATTATAGCAAAATTAAATATTAGGGACATTATTATTTTTTACTTTAAAAATTGTCCCACTTAATTTCAAGTGAGGAAACACGTTAAATATAAAAATGGAGTTTATAAAATCTTTAATTTTGATAAGGTAAGTTGTTTTTCTGTGCATAGTTTATTTTGTTACTCATATAACTGGAGATTTTTTAAAAGGCGCATAGTCACATTTCTTCAGCGTTTTAGAAATTAAGCATAAACTGTTATAAGTCTCTTTCCAATCAGTAAAAAAATGTCTCTAAAACATCAACCAACCATGAATAATAGATTTGGGCCAATAAATGTAAATTAATCATGAAACATTGGAAAAGAAGAACATTGCTTGTTTCCACATGCTGACTTTGCCTTCCTGTGATAACGGATGGACAGTCTGAAAATGTCTGACGTAGGTTGCTGTTAGGAAGTATGAAAAGGAAATGATTCTACACCTGGTATTTAAATCATTATGTTATAGCTGCCAGTCTATGTGTATCTCTTTGTAAAATGTTATAGTTATTTCTATTGAAGTTCTAATGAGCTTTGTGACACCAGGAGTGTAAATGTAAATTAAGCATCAACTATTGGTCTATTTGTTTCAATGTTTTTATCATTACAAGAATAGTTTGAAGCTGGGCAATACCCCTTTTTTATGAGACCAAGTCGTTTGCGCTATTAAATCAATACCGTCTTCCTTAAGTAAAGGAAAAGATCTATTTATGTAATAGGAAATAAAAGTGTTATGAATAAAGGAAGCAGCTGTAATGTGCTTTGATGACACACTTGCGTAAAACAAGGTGAATTGTACAGGAAATAGAGGGCCTTATTTTATAAAAATAGGTATCGCATCCTTTAGGGAAACCCCATGCTTCCTATTCTGGCAATATTGCTCATGAGTGGAATTTTCTGTTCCAAAGTGGTCACCAGATAATTTCCTGCCATGTTTCATCTCTGAAAATTGCAGGTGTATGTGGGAATTACATGTTTGGATATTTGGACTATGGTCAGCCTTGGAACATTTATCACTTAATACATGATTCCTCCTGTGTGATTGGACCAATAGTGGAAGAAAGAGAGGTTGGACCAATAGCAGATGAGAGAAAGGAGGCGATTCCTCCGTGCTGTAAGGTTGGGCCAATTGGGGAGGAGGTTGTTGGTGTTGTATGTGGAGGCCTCTGTCCTGTCGTGGAAATAGTGTGTGTGTCAGCTGATACTTGGTGTCAGTGAAAGACATGAAACAGTAAAGAGGAGACACCGAAGTCACTGAAGAAGGACTGGCATGCTCCTAAGATAGAGAAAGAGAGATCGTACAAATTTAAAGCCAAAAAGCCTTCTGAATTTCGTCCGAGTTGAAAGGGCAGGAATTTTCAAATGTATGGATAGGTCTAGCCCCAGAGAGCCTTTAGTAGGGGGCAATTAGAAGGGAGTCGGGGAAAGTGTGTGATGAGTAGGCAGAATGCAGGCAGGGAGAGGGAATGACAACATGCCACTTCTCTGCCATGAGAAAAAAGAAAGTGACTCAAAGACTCCAGGTCATCTGGAATCTGGAGAGTTCTTGGTATGCATATAAGGCACAAAAAGTATATGACTAGAGTATTTTCAATGTGATGTAAGTCCTTTTCAGTCTCACCCGGTCTCTCCTACCTTCTTTTCCTAATCTTTACCCACCTTTGCTTCACTGAAACAAAATTTAATATTAGCCTTGTGTGGTTATGAAAGCACTTTATGGATGCCTCAGCCTGAGGGTGTCATGAATACTTTTAGCATGTCCACTCTAAGATGTTATGATGATTTTTTTCTAATTTCAGTTTCATGGTTAATGTATACACATGACCTAAAATTCCAATACAGTAATTTTCCTTGGGATTTCCTTAATTTATTTGAAATAAATGCAAAAAATAACTAAGAGTGCTCCCCCCTAAGAAATATCCTTGGTAAGGAGCAAAGTAACATTTAACTCCATTTTTTACCACATTGGCATAGATTCAAAAGGGTCTAGTAAATTGTAAGCGCTTATGAGTTGCAAAAGTCCAGCTCACATAAAAACTAAAGCCAACTAGTTTTAGCGCTCGCAAAAAAATTCACATACATTCAAGAACTGAACACACAACTTGCAGCCACCAGCCTGGACATTCGTACAATGTTGGCATGAAACACAAGCTTCCTATCATGGGCTGCACATGTATGTATGGGTTATTATATGCTTTGCAGATTTTGGCCTGGAGTTATATTCCGTAATAAACTTTACATACGTGACTGCAACACTTTCATTGGCCTGGTGAAATCTACCATTTGATATCCTTACACAGACTTTCCTTGACATATAACTGCATTCAGTCATACACATGGACTCATGTAGGGTCAATGTGCATGCAACAATTACTCATTAATCATGATATCCTTACTGTGTTAACTTGTTGTTTTATCACCATGACAACTTCAAGTTCAATCATTTGTGTCTGAATTTTATAAAGTTATGTTGTTGAGTGTGCTGTGTCAGTCCAGTGGTATAAATACAAAAAAGAGCATTTTTTTCTTCTTTAAAAATTTCAATCTTATTTTAGTATGTCCAAAAAAATACTCAGTACTAGACTTGTGCATTCGTAATCAGGCGAACATGAAAAAGAACACAAAGGGTGCGTTTTCGTTTTTCAGCCCGAATACCGCAGAAACGAACATGGCGGCGGCAAAACGTATACAAAGACGAAGACACACAACACGAAGAATCTTCGTGTTCGTCTTCGTTTAGTAACGTCCCTGGTCCCTTCCCCATCTAGCCTACCTTATCTACGTAGCATCGCAGGGGGTTACCGGGAGCGAAAATCCATAGGGTTGCCGTCAGGAGTTAAAGGCTTGTGCGAGCGACTGTATTGGTCACCTGCAGGGGCCTCCTCTGGAATCAACCTACGGATTTCCACTCCCGTTAACCCCTGCAGTGCTGCATAGATAACGGGAGCCGAAAGCTGTAGGTTCGCCGTCAGGAGTTAAGGTCTATAAGAGCGACTCTATTGGTCGCCAGCAGGGGCCTCCTCTAGCATCAACCAATTAGTTGATTTCAGAGGAGGCCCCTGCAGGCGACCAATACAGTCGCTCACATGGACATTTAGCATCTGACAGCGGCACTTGGGCTGGGGAGACCAAAGGTCCATATGAAGGACTCTTATTGTCACCAGCAGGGGGCTTGTCTGCCATCAACCAATGAAGTGCAGGCGCCAAAATCCTGGCGCCAAAGCTCATGCGTAGTGCATACCACGTAAACACCATATGAACCTCTTCTACAAAAATCGGACACGAAGAATGTACACAAATATTCGCCCGAACCGAAAACAGGAATGGGCGAATATTCGTGGAATACAAAGATTTTTCCCCCCACCAAGACGTACATGAAGAGTTGGCCGGCGCCCAAGTCTACTCAGTACTGCCTCAGCTTGTCCTTTTGGATAGATCATTGGGAACTTTGTAGTCATCCATGACCTTATGATAACACATGGCCAGTTCCACTTTTTTCAACTACTAATGCTGGAGCATGATACCTTGAGCTTCAAGAAACTTACAGAAACCTAAATACTAAATGTTAGTCCAGTAAAATTATTTTAATGCAAACTGCAATACTCTAGTACACCTCTAAGGCCACATATATTTTCATAGTTTTGATAAAGTTAGTATTAGGTGACAATCTAATAAACAATTTACATGTTACCAAAAACAAAATATATAGATTTAAGGACATGTTAAACCCCTTAAGGACAATGGGCGGTCCCTAAACCCATTGTAAACAATGCATTTTGGGCCCTTACATGTACGAGCTTTGTCATTAAGGGGTTAAACTATTCATCGATAACTAGTTTAAGGCAAACTATGTATCCCATCACATAACATAAAAACATAATTCCTCCTCTCCCCGTTATTTCCCAATATTGACCAAGTCAAATAGTAAATGTAACAAAAACAAAATATTTTTGATGTTGGACAAGAAGACCTGGCTCACACTCTCCGTTTCAGGTCATCCCAAAGGTATTCAATGGGGTTGAGGTCAGGCCTCTTCCACACCAAACTCATCAAGCGTCCCAATACTTTTATCCATACAGTGTATATTATTTCCATTTAGCCCCCCAGATTCACCATCTTTTAAAGTGTGCGTCTCTCTTCACTCCCTTATAATTCTAACTGAGTGTAATTGAAGTTGTAATTGAAGCACATCAGCCCATTTTTATTAATTCAAGTCTGAGGTGTGTCAGTAGAATTTTGTTTGTGTGTCAGTGCTATTTTGAAAAGGCGCTCTAGATTTAAAGTAGTTCTCCTCTATAGGGAGCATGAACTCTGTCAGAAGTGTTAATTGTTTTACAATACTTGAATTATACAGTGTGCATGTTCATTGAAATACATTTTATGCTTTATTCCATCATCAATCTTAAGAGTGATAAAAAAATCTCAAATAATGGGCTACGTATTGCTCAATACATAAAAGCATATAAAAAATAAATATACTAAATTGGCTCGGATATAGGCCACACCCGATTATAGGCCGCACCCTTAAAGTTTGGTGCTATTTTAATGAAAAAGTTATTTTTAAAGAAAAATACACTTTAGTGGAATGGTAAAACAGTATTTTACATAATAAACAGGAATACATGTATTTTAACATTTTTTGGCATCTATGACGCATTAGTCAGAGTAATGTTATATACAACAGAAATTTGGAAAGCATTTTAAGGTCCGCCCTCTTTATTCATAAATGCACCTTACTTTAGATATTCCCCTCTCCACCCCACGGATAATGGCGCACTCTTCCCCCAAGATATGTTTTATGCCCGCCTAGAAATCTACTTTCATCTACTCTCCCCCTGATTATGCCACTCTGCCACTAGAAATGCCCCCCCCCCAGAACTTACAATGCACCCCCAGACTCCCTGGTGTCTAGCAGGGCCAGCCGGTGGACGTCTCTGCGATGCGTAGAGTGGTGGGAAAAAAGTGCGGCCTATATTTGGGCAAATATGGTATACAATATATTTATGAAATTTTAGAAATATTGAAAAAAATTGGTTCCAGATGTATAAATCATAATGTATTTGGATCAGGTTTACCTTCACAATGTTTTGAAAGCAAAGGGTGTCACACCAAAAATGTATTTCATTTAGATTTTTATTCTATTCACACTTTTACATTTGTTAAATAATAGAAATAAACTTTTAACATGTCTACTTTTGAAAGCATTCTTACTTTACAGCATTTATGATGTTTTACACCTACACAGACACACATGCATACTTTTATTTCTTTAACTGCTCACCATAACAGGGTATTTTCTAGTTAAACATATTACCGTGCCGCTATCCTTAAACTTTCATATTGGTTTTACAATACCAAATACAATAAATATAAAGATTGGGGTTTACAGCAGGAAGCCGGAGTTTTTAAGGATTTATATGTTGTAAAATAAATATAACACACCCTGTATCTCTGCATTACCTTAATAGATCACTTCCATTATCCATATGACCTCTGGACTGAGATATAATCAAACAGTGAAAGTGACATTTTTAGAATTAGTCATTCTTGAACTATTTTTATTTATTACCCTTGTGGCTTTTGCATTCATCTTCAGCACCAGTCATTTAGACATTCTGTGTGTGGTCGTGGGCAAATTATATTTCAATGATCCTCAGCATACCCATGTACAACTGGATAATTGTTTTAATAATATTGTTCAGTTATAAAAAATAAAGTATTGCCAAAATGTCACTGTGACCTCCTAGATATAAACCAATTAATACTAGTAAACACGTATGTGCTAAATGTATTTGCCAGAGGTAAAGTTTTCAGGCTTGACAATGTCAAGCTTGACATTTAGTAGGTAACTTTTGCATTTTTAAAAACAAATGTTATTTCCAAAGTTTTATTTTGTTAATGTTTTTGCATGAGTATTAAAGGGACACATCAGACATGCACTTAAATGCATATGATTAACTTTTTTTAGTAAGTAACTAAAACAGTAGAGAGAGTAGAGAAGATACATTAAAAAATTGCAGTGTTTGGACATTGAAATAGATTAATCGCTAAAGCAAAGGTCTTGTTACCAGTAGGGAAGCAGATAGAGGGAGGTGGTTTACAGATCTGTGTACAGTTCTGGAGATAGATACGGAGTGTTCAGAGAAGGGATGAAACAGGCATATGGCAATTCTGAATCAAATTGTGGACCGAGTAAGGTTTTCTACGGAATGAAACCATAGGCAGATTAGATGGGTCTCTCTCTCTATATATATATATTTATATATGTACATTTGTATATTGTATGTTTATGGGCAGTTGTATGTAAGGGCAGTGTATGTGTATCTGTGTCTATGGTCAGTTGTGTGTAAGAGCAGTATATGCTTGTTAAAGGACAGGTGTGTGTAAAGGCAATGTGTATAGGTGTGTTTATGGACAGGTGTGTGTAAGGGCAGTGTAAATAAAACAACCTCTGTAAAAAAAAAATAAAAAAATAGCTGAGGGGCACAATTTTCCATTCTTGCCTAGGATGCAAAAGGATCTAGCTACAGCTCTGGATAGATCTATTAAATCTCAATACAGTAATTATTAAGCTGTTTATGAGGCTGAGAAAATAGGATTGATGTGTTCCTATTTTATTGAATACGTAGTGTTTGTAAACTACCATATGTTATAAAAATAAATTTGCATTTACACTACATGCAATTGTGTTTAAAAAAAAACATGATCAGAATTTTTGATACTTTCCAAAAAACGATGATACAACGATGAACAAAGAAAAATATCAGTGACCCTGGTCCATCTAGTCTGCCCCTTTTTCCTGATGTAGCGACTCTTTCTTATATTTAGGACAGCCATATACCTATGCCATAGGTGTTCAATTTTCTTTACTGTATTAGTCTCTAACATTTTGATGGGGGGCTGTTCCACATATTTGCTGCCCTTTCTGTAAAGTAAAACATCATTAAATTACATATTTAAAATATATATATATATATATAAATATATATAATAATATATATACATGTATTTGCTAGTTATAAAACAAGGTTTAATATATATTATTATATATTATATATATGGAATATTATATATCATACACACAGCGTATTTGCTCGATTATAAGACGACCCTGATTATAAGTCACGTGATGTGACACAAATTCATGTGAATTTGCTGGGTTCTTGCTTCACCTCGGCGAAGCAAGAGATGCTGCTGAGCAACACAGAGGGAAGCGGCAGGGCCCCTGCGGATGATTGTTTTCAATGTTTTTTGTTTCAGCATTTTGCTGATAATGCTATTTTCGGCCGATACGTTTTGGACACTGATATATCGGTGCATCCCTACTGTCTGGGTGTCGGTGTGGCAGAGCCTATCCTGGTGTTTGTGTTTGTTTGGTGCACCTCGGTTTAATGGCTATAGTGTAGTGTCGGCGTGAGCTGAGTGTGTGTGTGTGTGTGTGTGTGTGTGTGTATCTGGGTGTCGGTGTGGCAGAGCCTGTCCTGGTGTGTGTGGGTGTTTGGGTGTCAATGTGGCAGAGCCTGTCCTGGTAACTATTATTGCTTATCTTTGCCTACCAAATGCACAGTTTGGAATAGATTTGTGCATTCATATTAGGGAGAACATGAAAACAAACAAGAATGTTGCGAATAAACTGAATACCGAAAAAACTAATATACTAATATGGACCTAATATGGACATTTAAATCATTGGTCAAAGCGGTTGTCTAAGTCTGAGACAACCACTCTGAGCAACTTGATTTGAGTAAGCTCTGTGGATGATAAGTTCATAAGCGTGTGCTCCAGCCTTGTGCAGTTTAATTTAACTAAACTTGTTTTGAATGGTGTGTGAACTGACTTTGTTTTACTGTATTGATAGAATGACATATAAAAAAACAGTTTTTCCACTGCTTTTTTCATTATCGCCAAATGAACCCTGTATTAATATGCATTATAAAGATAAAAGGCCATATTTTATCTCAGTGAAAAAATACTTCGGCCCACGCACACTTACATTTCTGATGAAGTTGCCCACTGCAGAAAAAACTTGGACACCCCTGCCATAGGACTTTACCTTTAATGTCCACGTATTACCATTTTAGAACTGTTCATGTAAACCTGTATCAACAGAAAAATTTACATGTTATTATCCTGTACGCAACATCTGCCAAATAGTTACTTTCCTTAATAGTTACTTTTTTCTGGTTACCAGATCTTATGTATGTTTTTTTTTCCTTGGCCATTTGATAACACAAATCTAAGTGGGAGATCATCAGGGGAGACATGGTGGCTAAGTACTCTTGAGGGTTTTGGTTCGCCAGCATATGAGATTCTAGTAAAATCTGTTTGTTGATATCAAAAGCTAATGCCCAAAGAGATCTGTATTGCAAAGACAGATTTAATCCCACACACAATGCAGGGAACTATTTCTGAAGTTTTGTCTTTGACAGTCCCCACTGAAATGCATCATAGTAAATTGTAGAAACGTTTAAGTCCTAATTCTTTTCTTCCAGACATATAAGGGAAGATATATCCCTTGTGCCAGACTCCACCAAATGGTTTGTTTTCTGAAGTGGCTTGATAAGTCTTGCCAGGCTAAGTGATCGTCTGTTACGGAATTTTAAAGAGTTGTTCTTCTTGCTTCATCACTCAACAAGCAATTGTGGTTGAAAATCTCAGTGTTACTATTGCTATTTCAAATCATATAAATGCTGTTTTATTAAAAAAATAATTAAGAATAATTACAAGTTACTCAAAAAACTATTCCTGGAAATATAGTTAAAAATATTAGGTAATGAACACAAGTGAATGCAGACACAGCTTTTTAGCTGATTGACAACCGCTCATTTGTGGATACCGGAATTGGGTGCAGTCTTTCAAAAACAACTGTTAAGAAGCGTCTTCTAGACTCTGCTTTTCTTTGGGTCAGTGCATTAAGGTACTTTCCATCACTTGGTTCTGGCTCGTTTCACATCAAACACATTTGTAAAAAGTTTAAAATAGAACAGATTTAGTATGTATTGATTTCTTTTACTTAAATAGTAACGGCAAATGGTAGTGTTTCACTTTTAATGTGATACAAATCTTAATATAGTACACACAGAGAAAATTGCTACTAAATGCTTTAGAGTTCTACTAAGCCCCTGGGAACATATACAAATTATATATTTATATATGATCTATATCATATATAAGAAAAAGAGGAGAAGATATTTATATCATTCTTCATAGCAATGTCAACAGCTGGTCTGTGCCATCATTGCCCCTAACAACTTGTCTGTGCCTTCTTTTCCCCTTCCAACATATACATTCATTCCATCTCACCAAAACGTCTCAACCATTTCTTAGCGCAGAAGAAAAATGGAGTCTTTAGTGATACCTTATATCAGGCCAACATAGAAAAAGATGTAAAGTTACATAAGCTTTCTAGACACATTGCATCGAAAGAGACTACTGAGGTTCCAAAAGCTTATGCAACTTTACAATTTGTCCACAATCAGTTGAGTGTTTTGAACATCATGTAGTCACTTTCCATTATTGTTGATAGGGTGGAGTGTATAACATTTCATTGGGAATACATGTTTTCATTCATTTTTACTTTAGGTAAGATCTATGTTTCTATGAAGGAAGCCAGAAGAATGAGGCATCCATGTCTTGCTGATACTTTACTTTTGTTTTTTGTTTTCTATTCAGTAATAATCTTTACTGGCTAACAAGGACCAGTTGTCACGACCAGGTTACAGGGTCTGGATCCGCGCTGCAGAATCAGCGCCCTCTGGAGGAGAGAGGACGTACTGCCACCAGGCACGAACACCACCAGGAATAATGAAAAGGTGGAACTCAGGAACAAAAATAAAATAAAAAATAATAACGGTATCCAAAGGGTCAGGCAAAAGAGTAGTCGGGGTCACACGCAATGGTCAGGGCAGGCAGCAAAACAACGGAGGTCAGGAACAAGCAGGAGTCAATACCAGATAGACAATACAGGATTCAGAACGCTAGTGTAGGCAAAAAGGCACTAACACAGGCAAGGTTGTAGTGCCAAATGAGGGTTTAAATATCCCTCCAACAATGCAGATCCTCCTACCCTCCTAATTAGGGGGAGGAGGAAAAGTTATATCTGTAACTTTAAGAGTGACCTGCATATTCATGAATTAAGCCGTTCGCGCATGCTTCACACGAAGCAGAGGCGCGCGCCCCGTCACGATCACTTGAACTCGACGGGGACGCGGGCCTCGAAGGAGGACAGACCCGGCGGCAGCTCACCGCGACGGCGTGAGCAGGGAGCCGACCACGCGGACTGCGTCTCGGCGTTCCTGCCGAACACTCAACGGACGAGGTAACACCAGTCCAGCAGCAACATCCATGCAACCAGGAGCATCTTGGGACATTGTGGTGCCGGAAAAATACAGTACCTAAAGGGGAATTATTGCCATCACAGCCTTTAGCCTAACTACATTAATGTTTTTACCTAACAATTGTGCTTTACCATTTATAAATCAGGGTAATTTTGGATATATTTAGTTTAGGTGTTTTCTTTTTTGCGGAAACTAATGGCATTCTCTTACTAGGTTTGAACTTATAAACAAGTCGCTAGTGTATCATGAAATGCTTAATTGAAATCTGAGTTTCATCAAAATCACTCTCTGTGTTATCATTTGTTTATGAAACAGAAATTAAGCAGAAATAAATTAATAAATAAGAACTCTCAAGCCCAGTGGTATTGGAGTGATTCAAACCTTAACTGATCCCTTTTCTCACTTGTCTACTGGATGAAGTAAATTCTAAATTAATTGCCAAAACAGCATCATATATGTAACTTAGTAGTGTACAGCATGAACCATATTTGCCTTCGAAATGCACAGTTTAGAATAGATTTGATTCATATTAGGGAGAACATGAAAACAAACAAACAATGGGTAAACGTACAGCTGCCCTTTATTGGTTAATGCCAGAGGAGCCCCCTGCCGGCGACTAGTAGAGTCGCTCTTATGGACCTTTAACATTTAAATCATTGGTCTCCCCAGGCCAAGTTGCTCCGAGGTATACCTTGCCCCGCCCTTTGCCAGGGGGACTCAGATCCCTGTTCCTCCCAAGCCAAGTAGGTCAGAGCGGTTGTCTAAGTCTAACACAACCACTCTGAGCAACTTGGTCTTGGAGGAACTGGGATTTGAGTAAGCTCTGTGGATTATAAATTCAGCCTTATTGTCCCAATGTCCAGTAGGAATTTCCAGAGAAAATAAGAAGTTGTTTATAGTATATGAATGCTGCTTAACAACCCTGTGAAAAAAACAAAAGTAAACATTTGAGCATCTGCTTAGAGTGTTGATCTGGTTTATGGTGCTGCCAAAGTCCCCTCCTAAAGTTGTGAGCAAGTGTATGCAAAAGGGGAGAGACATAGTTTACTTTGGAATCTTAGGACCTGCCCTGGTTGAAGTACAACTGTTGTCTTACATGGAATAATAGAAATGTGAGTCCAGCTGAAGTTCTGTTCACTGTATTTCATGAGATGTATTGTTATGTATCTAAGTTTCTTCAATTTCATTTTTTTCATTAGAATTGGAAAATGTAGGTTTTATATAGGTTATCTTTGTAAAAACAACAGAACCATAAAAAATTAGAGGACATTTTAAAGACCGAGAACATGTAATTAGGGGTATGGTTTTCCAGGAGCAAAATGAAGAAAGGAGTCACCAAAGATTTTGTTTTACACAGAAGCACTGGGGAACCAACCACCTTTGACATCTGTAGTGAAAATGTGGACATAAAACACACTAGCTGGGATATGGGCTTGTGATATTACATTTATTTAAGTCAGGACTTTTACTAGGCTGCTACAAGAATTCTTTTGAGCCATTCAGAGGTAAACTTTCTTGCGTGCTTCGGCAAATTGTCCTGCAGGAAAATTGTCCTGCAGGAAAATTGTCCTGAACTGAGCTTGAGTTTTAGGTAACAAACTGATGGTCTCACTTTCTTCTTCAGGATTTGCCCCAGACCATCGCACTACCAACTCTGTGTTTGAGTGTTGGTATGATGTTCTTATTGTGGAACGCTGTATTAGCTTTACACTTTTGACTCGTCAGCCGACAGAATATTATCCCCAAAGTCTTGGAGGGTCATCAAGATGATGATTTTTTGACAAATGTGAGAAAAACTGTTGTATTTTTTTGGTGCGCTTTTTGCACAGTCTGTTTCTGTAGCTGGCGATGTGTACAGGAACATCTGCAAAGAGTATGGGCCAAATCCTCCCAAGTCCAAATGGGAGATTCCACAGAAGATTGTGGATAATAGCATTGCTAATATCCTGTGGGACTTCAGATCCAGACGGACAAGCAGGTACTGGCCAATCGACCCGACATTGTGGTGGTAGACAAAGACCAAGGGACAGCAGTGGTCATCGATGTAGCTGTGTCAAGCGACAGCAACATTAAGAAGAAGGAGAAGTACCAGGGCCTGAAAGAACTAGAGAATACGTGGCGCGTGAAGGCCAAAGTTTTCCCAGTGGTCATAGGAGCACTCAGGGCTGTGACTCCTAAGCTGGGAGAGTTGTCCCAACAGATTCCAGGAACAACATCAGAACACTGTCCAGAAGATGCAGTGCTAGGAACAGCTAAGATGCTGCGCAGAACCCTCTTGTAGAGGACCCGAGGTTGAGGAAGACACATACCACCCATAGGGGTGAGAAGGGAATTTTTTAAATTAGTATATATACTTATCAGACATCTCCCTTCAAAAATACTTTCAAGTATCTTGCATCTGCTTTTAATATTTATTTCCTGGCATGATTTATTCTCATTGCATTTGTATTTATATGCCATATTTATCTATTTTTAAGTACAAAAAAACCTTTCAGATATACTGATTCAGACAATACAATCAGACTTAATTTAGTATTTTTCTCCCAAAGACAATGGTGACTCATTCACAGTTGGAATAGGATGTTACATTGAAATGGTGCCTCGTATATCTGCTGCTTTATTTATCATCTCTCAATATCAGGGACAATGACAGCCATCTAAATGCTTGGGTGGTATTGAGGCTTATATGGAGAACACTATGATTCATACATTTGATTCATACATTTGATTCATATCTCACGTTGCACCAAATAATAACATATATTGGGAAGTTTTATTTATTCAAGAGACTTGCCAGAGAACTATGAGGTTTATTAATTTCCAGAGGGTTTGCTTTCTGGCATCTTGAATGAATAAAAAAGTAATCCACGTGACTAGTATTTAAATACTAAAAATATGCATTGTGAAAGCAATAAATGTGATTAATATTTAAATACTGTCAATTTTCTTTCAAAAAAACCCCAATGCTTAGAAGTATATAGGTAGATTTTGAGCAGCCGTGCGTGTTGCAGGGGGGTTATCATGTGTTTAATAAATCATTTTTTTGTCTTAAAAATCAGATATTTTTGCATCCAATTTCACTATATTCAGACCAACGTGGGCTCACAGAAAGGAAAAAAAAATGTAATACTCCAGCTACACAGCATTTGATTATAAACCCACTCATTGTGACTCAGTCCCCGCGCTCATTTCACATAATGTTTATATAAGTATAACGCCAGAGATTAGAACAAATTGTTCTCTGTGACTAACAACCTGTCCACCCTAAGATGACAATGAGTAAACTTTGTGGGAGTTCTCTTAATTTTTTTTCTAAAGCACATTTTCGTGGAATTGACTAAATTTAGATTGTAATACCTGCACTATAGCAAATCTTTCACTTTCCCACAGAAATATTCTTCAATACCATATGCCAATAATTAGCCATTCTTAAAGTACATTTTAACTTGATGAGAGTAGATTCAAATGTCGCATAGTGGCTGTAATCCTGAGCGTTATCTACCATCAGATAATGGTAATCATGGGAATTAGCTGACTGTGCCCAAGAGAAATGGAAACACGAGAGTTAATGGCGTAGGAGTTGAAAATTAAACTGTATGTCAAACACTGAGCAAGAGGAGGAGGCTTTTGCAAATCGGTAATAAGATTTAGTAAAGGATTGTTTAAATCATTTGGCAGTAAAGGTGTGATGTGTTTTAGAGAACATACATGGCGCAGTGGCAAGCTTCATGTATAGAATATAGCTGCTTTTGGGTAAATTAATGAAATAATGAACTATGTAGAATTTCCATTTCTAAAGGTGTATAGCGCTAACTTTTCTATCAGGAACGGCTGTTATTGGGTGATGTACTTTTTTTTTCCAAACTCTGACCCCAGCTGCCCCCTCTGTGGCCAAGGAGACCATTCTAAGTCTACAGTGACTAGAAACTGTATGCCATGGAGGCTGTTCCCATCTTGGATAGCGACATCACATAGATGGCCATGAAACTTCTGTGAAAGCTCTAAGACAGAGTTACCCATAACTCATTATTCCTTTTACAGAGGTACAAAGATTATATTCTGTCTATTGTAAAATGACATAATGCAGTTAATTATCTACAAGTTCCGGTAACCTACACTAAGTTCTTAGGTCTAGAGGAAAATGTGAGTGTTGAGTGGTCATAGACGGAGGTTCCACGAGAGCGCCTTGTTGTTGTTTTCTTTTGCAAGTAACCATCTTGTGGAAAATTCCAATGAGTTCCAATGAGAATTGCTGGCAACATATGAGAGATTCCCAGACCCTAGCATCAGGTATCACACTATAAAAGAATGCTCTATTGCACCAGGGCAGGTATGAAAGGTCTAGTAGGCAGACCACTAGTAGAGGTTCGCCAAGGGCCTTATTAATTAATCCAGATGTCCCTGGATAACCCTTATAGATTCTCTTTTGAAGCTGGCTGATTTGGACCTACACAGTGCATGATTAATGTGGAAGGAATTTTCACTTAGTGTTGCATATTTGTATTATATTTGTATTTTCTCCTGTTTTCTGCATGCTCCCTAAATTTTATACTACATGGGACTATATGTATCCCAAAAATATAGCCGGAATATATGTTGCCAAATGGACTTTTCTGCCGCCTTTTAAATTTAGAATGATTTAGGGGAAAAAGTATATTGGATCTTTCCACTCCATGTAAGTCTATTATTTCTCTGTTTACACAAATATTATGATTTGTGTAATTGCACACTCTGTTGGATAACACAAGGCATAGCATGCAGTTTACAAGTGGTCTATGGCGATAAATAGTAATAACATTAACTGTAAAATGCACATCTAATGAGCTCCCTTTCAGAGTATTTTTAATCTCTAATTCTAGCTTAATAATGTAATACTTTGGGTTGTTTATTTAATTTTTCATCAACCATCTGTTGTTTTGCTTGGTAAAAGCTAATTGTATAGTTACATGTATAAACATTAAAGAGACACTCCAGCTATCATAAGCACTTTAATACATAAGAGAACTTCCTTTAACGTTATAGATTTGTAAATCCATTTGCTTCTTCCTCTGCTCTTTTCCATGCAGGAGATGTGCTCAGCTATACTTACCGCAAGTCATCTCCAGCACTGACTTAGTGAACAGTATCTGTTCAGATCCCTGTAGCCATGTGCTTAAAGCTCTCCTATTGATTTGAGTGGAAGCACTTGTCTGCCACTGATTGGCTGGTTCATATCAGTTGCAATCATTGGACCATAGAGGAGGAGTGCATACAAAGTACTTCCATATGCATTTCTTGTTTCGGGGGTTCCCTGGGATATTGGGATATCCATTTAAAGGGTTTCACTTCTTGTAATGTATTCTTTGTTCTGCAACCATGTGGAGTTAATTACATTTTTTCTGGTTATTTGTGAAGTTGTCAAACATTGTATTTTCATCCTCATTAAAGGGACACTCCAGCCATCATATGCACTATAATGAATATAATAGCTGTGTGGTCCCTTTTGCAAAGACATGGGCTTTTGCAGTTCTGCAGAATACCCCCATATTCATTTTACCGTTTTCCTACCCTCCTTGATGTGATATACATTAGGAAGAGCAAAACCTAAAAGAGCTTGTACTGTAGGAAGAACTTGGCTGGCCCTGTATAATGTATGGTTCAATCAGTGAGATTTCTTCATCCTTTGAATTATGCATTATACGGTATGAGGCAAGCTAAGCCTTTTTTTTCTGGAGAAACCTGCCAGTGATGAGCCTTCATAATAAATAGTTTAGTCAAGAAGCTGAGAATCCCAAGGGTGTTACTAAGAGAGACCCCTGTCCATGCTTGGTACAGACAGAGCATTTAGTGAAATGCTTATAACAAAGCAGACTGGCAGTTAAACCTGAAAATACCATTAACGTTATATCGGTGTAATCAGATAATACAGGCCCTTACTGTCTTCTCTAAATTCAACTTACAATAATTCACGCGTACATTAGGCATCCATTTTAGACGTGTTCTTGAATGTTATCATGGTAGACATGGATCTACATGACACTGCCTTCTTTAAACTGTGTTTTTAATCATAAAGAAATGCTGCCCCACAATTCCCATTTAATTGAAAAAACATTAATGCTTTTTTTTTACTACTTGCCCTGCACTAGTTTACCACATATGCTTTATTTTATGAATTTGGCCCGAATAATTGGTTATCACACCTATGGTTTCCATTTATATAATTTGTTTCCATGTAAAATTATACTTAATTTATATCATACTAGCCAGATGTAATTGTGAAGTCTGCTTTCCTGCCGCTCTCCCCTTTTTAAATGTCATGTACCTTAACAATAGATAGAGCCAGTAATTCAGATTATGGTTTTGGTAACTTTATACGTGACCACCCATACATGTTCATCCCTACTAAATAAGCAACCCTACATTAATTAGCAGGACCTGCAACGAGTGAGTGTACAAGAGTACACTAACATTATCTGCTGCAGATATGTTGATCTATTCCTTTAGTCAATATGCTTTTAAATGAAGATTACAGCAATCTGCTTCCCACCTGTCTTTACATCATATCAACAAAACTTCCTATGCCTATCATAACCGGTATGTTGTGCAGCTGCTGGAGTTCCATTCAAGCCTAGGAATGTCTCGTTCCCAGCAGTCATATCCCACTCTGGGAACCATTCCAATCCGTCATTATGTGCTGCTTTTATGGTCTCTGGTCTAGATCTTTTGTTAGCTTTTCTGGCAGTACTGGGAAGCTAGAGGCTATTATAAGATCACACTACTGATATTTTTTAAGGGGCCTCGCTAAATCAATATGTAAAAAAACATTGCAATGTTTTTGCTTCAGGTAATGTTTCTGGTTGCTGAATTTGAAGCCACTATGTATAATTAGCATTATTATTCCGATTTCATCAACATAGTTTGCTTCAGTATGAATGAGATTAATAGTTAAATCTGCTTTTCATATTATTGTCATCTGCTTTGGAGCTTGGGAAAATTAATGACATCCCATGCAAGGAGGATGCAAGGAGGAAAGTAACTTTGGTTCAACAACCCTTGGAGGACAAATCAGATAAACAAATAGGGATCACTAACACAAACACTCTAACACTATAACCTTGCCGTAAATCTTTCTTCAGAGGCAGCTTGTGAGCTGCTGCGCTACTCCTACTACTCCTCCTACTTGGGTCTTATAACATGTGAATCTTCTTCATATAATGTTATGGTCAGCTGTCCTGACATTGGTCTTGTGTTATGGTCTTGTGTGATCTGGTATGCTTAATCCGAAAGTTATACCTACAAGGGGTACTTAAACTGTAGTCCACTTACCACCAAGGACAATCCAATATTGCCCTTAGTATGAACTATAGTCAGGGCTTCCATTGGGGGGGGGTACAACTATTACAGTTGTAAGGAGCCCGGCTGTCCTGGGGGGCCCACTTGCAGAGACAAAGTCTCCCTGCTTTAAAAAAACAACAACTCTGCACTGGACCCCTATTTAGAGGACGTATAAATGGATCCCTCAAAAGGGTAAATGAAGTCTCAGCCAACTTGGAGAGACTTCTAAACTCTGCTGATTGGCTGAGAGTTCAGAAGGCCGAGTCCCTCCACACAGAGCTCAGTGTAAGCTGCAGCCGGCACCAGGTAAGAAACTCACTGTGTAATATGTGTGTGACTGTGTTTTTCTGTTTGTGTGACTTTATATGTGTGTAATGTCTGGTAATGGAGGGGTTTAATTGTCTGAGACTGCTCATGTCTGGTAATGATAGGGGTTAATTGTCTGAGACTGCTCATGTCTGGTAATGGCTGTATGTGTATAATAATATAAATATATTATAAAATCCGAAATCAACGTGGTTCCCAAGTCTTCCTAATAAAGTATATAATATAAAATGTATTTTATGTGTATGTGATGTGTGCATTTATAATATATGCCTGGGTGTGTAATATCATCCTTTCCATACTGCATCGTTCAATGGCAGAAACACTAGCCCTCATTGGTAAAGGTTTCACTAGTCTTCACTAGCTTATCTGCTCCATGGCTTGTCTGTTTGCTCAAAGACCTTGTCTGCGCCATCTCTGCGCCGACATACATACACTAGATAAAACATACCGAAAACATACACTAGATTTCATATTATAATTATTTTATATTTAAGTATTTTAATTTTATTTCTTTAAAATGGCATGCAGGCAAGTTGTCCTTCGTGTCTCCAAAGTAGTCTCCAAACTAAAGCAACGTAGAAGTGGTTCTGTGTATTTGAGACTGAACTCCATGTTTCACAAATAAAGTGAAATAGAGCTCGATAAAGACCGTAAGGTGGAAACATTGCCCGTGTTGCTGAATTTGATGAGCGACTTTATTTGTGGACTTTTGGGGTGCTAGTGGAGCCCAGTTCAAGCACCAGAAATATTGGAGTGCTGTTTTGCTATTTATACATTGGTATGAATTCCAAGTTTGACCTTGAACTTTTATGAAAGTGCTGTTCACAAATATCTGTATGGAGCTGAGATAGCAAATTAAATTATTCTAAGGACAAGCCCTAAAGTCACTTTAGATCTCCCCGGTCTTGAAACAATCTCATGATTAAATCGTCTTCACAGCAAAACATTAGCTGTTCAAAACAAATCATTCCCTGCTTGTAGTTATTAACGAACCACTAACTTCTCTTTATTTTCTTTAATTGTACCCATGATTTCCACTTTGTAAGGAACAGACAAATAGCACACGTTTAATGTCAAACATGCCTTTGGAGTGTTTGACTAAAATTCTTAGGGTTAATAAAAAGCTGTAAGATGATTAATAAAAAAACACCCAATCTGCTTGGGTAACCAGATTGCTTAGTAAATTAGTAATTTATTCAATGATTCAGTAAATATACTTACAATATTTTACTGTAAGGTCATTGTGATCCTTATGCTCTAGTATATGAGAGACTCAGATTGATTAATATTAAGAACTACCTTTTACTAAACGTTAAAGATCAGATGTGAAGATTTGACCTTTTTATTATCTGCGCCATGATGGACAACTTGGAAAGTGGAGAGGTGGACTCCTGCAGCAAAAGATAAGCATATTTTTCACTTTTGTTTACAGAAATGCAAATGTTATTACATAATTGGTAATTGCAAAGCTGAGGTAGACTTGCAAAGACTCACAACCCCAAAATTTCTGAAATCCACAAAGTGAAAAAAATTACAATGTAAGACCACTACTTTAAATACTTTGTCTCTAGATTCCCGTGTGTTCCACACCTGCTCAGTTAAGTAGAATTCCCATTTACAAATATGGCCTCTATTGGCACGGTATAAAATAAAGATAACAATAATAAGCACAGTTAGTGAGAGGGGTTTTATAGAATAGAAATGTTGTATGCCTGAAGTTATATCACACAACACAGAAAATGTTCTTGGTTTTGTACAAGAATAACTTTTAAAGAGCTGTTGCACTGAACCAAACCATCTTCAAGAACCACTGTAATCTAAGGTTTTACCCCAAATCTGCAAAATGATGCTTTGGTCGTTCCAAATGCTAACACGTATTCCAAGGAACTCTAGTTAAAACAACATTCAAAATGGTAGTTGGTTCAGCGGGACAACCCATTATATGCCATTTATTTCTGTCTTCCTGACAGTTCCAGTAACAGGAGGGAGGATAGAGTGGGCAGAGAGTTGACTTATTCAGTACATTTATATTTTTGTTGGATTCGTTTAGGTATTTCTGAATAAATCTTTTCATCAAATACATTTTATGAAAAATAGCATGTAATACCATGGTTAAAACATTTACTTACTATACTTGTGCTAAATTATATAAAATGATATTATAAAATAGGTAAACAAAATGCTAGTGAATAATGTGAAAAATGTTTGTCATGAGCAGTAAAACAAATAAATAATTTGCAGCATGGCTTACAGAATGGATAATCTGTACTCACAGTTAAAGTCAGAGAAGTACCTAAACTCCGAGTGTCCCCAATCAAGAACCATTATGCTGCTTTGGCCTCTCGCTGTGGGATCTTTTTTAATGTATACACCAAATATGTAGTCACAAGGACTAATTTTCCAACAAATCTCAAAAAAGGAGGGTGCACACACAAGGAGACCTACAACGCCTTTAAATAGTTTTCAGCTTACTAAGTGAGAAAATTGCAACATTTCAAACTCAATAGGTCTTTATCAAGTCTAATAAGGATTGTTCATATGGGGGTGTGTGTGTGTAATATATATATATATATATATATATATATATATATATATATATATATATATATATATATATAAAAACAAGAATTGCATGGAAAAAAATCCCTTTTATGCAAATTAATCACATAATACAGTTAATTAGCCTTTATCCCCCCCCCAAAATATATACATACAAGTGTACATATGTACACAATCCATTACTATACTGACTGTAAGCTTCCATGTCTAAATGTAACACAACGATAAGAGAATCACACCATCAAAGTCATCAAAACTTATAAGATGCCAAAATGAGCAAATATAATATATATTACACTCATACATACACACAGTTGCACTTATATCTGTCAAATGTCTTAAAATGACACATGTTTAAATCAAAGTTAAGTCAATGCCCAAATTAAACCAAAATGTTCTTTAATCGAAATAATCTCTTTCCTCTTGTAGAGTTTGCGTAGTTTAGGTAGGGAAGCCACAATCTGAAACTTTAATGCCATGTTTATTTTGAATATGCAGGAACAGGTAAGTCCAACCTTGCTGTCCTGGTATATGACATAAGAAGAATCACCCGTGTCATCATTTTTTATTTCATATTATTTTCCAGACATTGGATGGTTGGAATTTGTTCTCTTGAATGATAGAATTACATGAAAGATGATATAGGCGGGGAAAAGTACCCTTCTTCATTTTAACCAAAAAAATGTGTGCAGTCTGTCAGTACCCGCTCTTATTTAATAAGTTGCAATAGTCTTGCCTCATCTATATTCTATGTGTGGCAGTACAGAAAACGTGTGTATATGGGGATATGTTTATGTTAAAATAAATCAATATTTATTAAAAACACGTCTGATAAAAGTAGTACGTAACCCAAAATTAAAACACACCTCAACCTCCCATCTTTGCTTTTTTTTACCTTTCTCCACCTGTGGGTTGCAAAGGGACAAGCTTACTTTGATCTGTTGTCTCCATGTTTTTTGGTTCTTACCGTAATGCTCTGAGGATATCCTCTCTGCTTAAATTTAATACTCATATCCATCAATGTCTGATTACAGAAAACAGGATCGGAAACAATCCACTCAACTCATATACTGGCTCATTTGGGAGATGAGCACTCAAATCGAATTTGACAGCAGATAAAGACCATTTAGCCCATTTTTCCTGATTCAGCATAGCTTTATGTCTATTCCATGTATCTTTGCATTCACTTACTGTATCAGCCTCCACAACGTCTGATGGAAGGCTGTTCCATTTATCTATAACACTGGTAAAATAACTTTTCCCTGCATTATATCTAAACGTCTGACCCTCTAGATTGAGAGTATGGCTTCCTGTTCCAATATTTATCCTATGAAATAAACTGTACTTTGTTAAACCCCTTAAGTAATAATAATAATAATACATATATTTTATTTTCTCCTTTAGGCCTTTGTTTCAATTCCACTTGTTAAGATGAGACTACAGGCTATGTTTATATTCAAGTATTTTGGTGGGCGGTAAGTGGAGTAAGTGAGCGTTACGTGAATGCACAAATAAGAGAGCAAGTAAGTACAGATCGAAGGGGAAGGCAAACTCATAGTAAAGAACATGTCCAAGATCCAATGATCCCTTTTTGGTACTTTGTATCCTGCAATTCACCATTTTAGTAACCCTCCTCTGAACTCTCTCCAATATGTAAATATCCTTTTGAAGATGGAATACTCTAGGTGCAATTCCAAAATAATGCCCCAGCGGGGACAAGGGTAGGTTACAACTAAAAACAAACCAATCCTGTTCCCGGGATCAAAAATAAAATAAAGGCCATTAGCCCAGACCTCTGATGAAGCTCTGAGGAGCGAAACATGACAGGGGGGGCTATTTGTCTGAGTTTTTAATAAGCTTGTGTCACTGGTCATAATTCAATTATCCCTGTTGTTAGGACTGCAGCCATCAACAGTATATATGATTTGATATTATTAGTGTTATGCGACTGTGGGCATATGCCCTCATGTCACAGTGACGTATACCTTTCATGGTAGGGCTGGTGACACTGGTGTTTTTAAACATCTTTTTTGGTTATACCTTTTAACAAATACATTAATAAAATTTATGTTTTAGGGTGGGGTAATAATAAGGGTATTTTTGATCCCGGGAACGGGATTGGTTTGTTTTTAATACTCTAGGTGAGATCTGACCATTGATCTGTAAAGTGGCAGAAACATCTCGCTCTTCCTGCTACTATTGCCTCTAGCTATACAACCCAGAACCCGGCATGCTTTTTTCCTGATGTTTTTCTCCCAAGTCCCTCTCTTCTGTTGTCACTGATATATTCTGCCTTGCAATTTGTATGCCCCAAGTGCATTATTTTACAATTATCAACAATAAACTGTAGCAGCCACAGGCTCATTAAGACTCATTAAGAAAGAAACCAAATTCTTTATTCTTTTATTTAACAGAGTTCACCTTGGAATTCTGGGCATGTCCGCATGACGTTGAAATTAAAAATTTCAACAAGCACCTTGTGCCTTTCTACTTCTTTACACTCGGTTCTTATAGCACCAAAACCTATTGAGAAATGCATTCTTTACCGTCAGCTAAAATAGATCACTTTATCAAGATTACAAAAATGACCTAGGTCTATAACACAGGACGTGACTGTAACAACCTCTAGTACATTTGATTCTCCTTTTTAATTAGATTTTGCGTTCACTAAAAATATCTAGTCAGGTCTTTATGTTCCATGCAAATAGGTTAAAAGGCCTCCACAGAGTCTTGCATGTAGGGCATGAAGCAGGGCAGAGTGTGCTTGGAGAAGTGGATCTAATCATCTATAAAATAATGCAGCTAATTTATTAAAGACTCTAGGGCATGGAGCCCCCATATTATGTCCTCGAATACGAACAGCTGTCCTGATTGTCCCAGACAAATTGTGTAAAACTGGGCTAAATGTTGAGTAGCTCTAAAAAGTTTATTTTATTTTACAAGTAAAAGCTCACCAGCCCTCGACTCAATCTAAAAACATCTTTATAAATCACTAAAATCCAACAATTTATTACACAAGAATATGAAATATACAAATGAAAGAAGATAAATGAATGTATTAAATAGTGATTAACGATATATCTCCTCAAATTAACTAACTTCATACCCATTCCGGTGAGCCTGTCTTAGAATAGGGTTAGGCTGGCCCTGCACAGTGCATAGTTAAATCAATGCAGTCTTGGGGCCATGGGGGAAAAAGATTTTTACCTTCTGGGAGTTTAAACATATGCGATAATGAATTTATTTAATTAACATAATCAAAACAATGGTATGCTGTATCACAGTTTTTATATTATTTTTTATAGTCCAGATTACTTGTGTATGGATTTCATTCAGCTTTAAAAAATAACTCATGAGCTTGTAACTTTTAAAAGGTGCTAGAAAAAGTGTATTTTTTTGTCCATTATTGTTTCTTTTTTTCTGGAGCTTGCCTTCAATATGTATGGCTAATTGTATGCAAATGAATTAATTTACTTATTTTTTTATGTTTTATATTGTTTCTTTAATGCTTTTAGTGTTAACAGTTTTATGAGACATTTGTAATCCACAGAATTTGTTCATTGTGTAGTACAAAAACACAGGTTCCTCTAGGAAATGGTTTCTTGGTTCATGTGTCCAACACCTATAATCTTTGTTATACTGACATCTTGTGGTATATAAATATTGCAGCTCCACAAAAAAATATTGCTATTGCCACGTATTTTTCTTTGCCTAACATTCCATGATGATCACATAAATTGGTCTAAAAAGTACAGAATACAGAAATTATCTTTTCCTAAATTAAACTATTGATACTTGTATAAATTATATGAAGAATGTGATATGTCAAATACCGGTACATTGTAAGCTTACAAGGGCAGGGCCCTCTTCTTCTTCTGTACCAGTATGTTTCAACATGTCTTGTCATATTAAATAGTCATTTCTTTCTCCTACTGTACTATGGCTACAGAATCTGCTGGCGCTATATAAATAAATGCAATGTAATGTCACGTTAAGCTACTACATATTGCATATTTCTCCATTCACCTTTGCCACCCTCTCCCCCGGTGTCCTTACCCCTCTGCCCCTCATATCCATACCCATCTTTAACTGCCTCTAATCACTATGACATTAAATTAAGGATATGCATTGAATGTAGGAGGTCTCCACCTCTGTCTATAACGCTTCCCTAATCACTCACTTCCTTCATCACCCACAGTTCAAAACTCTCTGCCTTATTTCCCCACTCATTATCCATGCCTCTCTGCCTTACTCCCCCCCCCAGGTGCCCATAGCCCTGTTCCTCCTTTCCCCCAGTGTACATAACCCCTTTGCCTCTATCCTTATTTTTTTGTCTCCCAGTCTGTTAATACTGTGAATAGGCTGTGCATAGGATGTGATCTCCTATTGATGTTGGTGTATAACATCAAGAATAAAGTACCTATTTTTCATCCAGGGCAAATAACTGTGGAAGGAGTGAGAGATTTTAAACCCCACAAATAATGATGGCATTATACCTCTATAATCACATTGGTCCTTGAGTTTTCCTTAAGAGCCAGACTGGTCTTGTGTGATTTTTTTAAAAGTTATAATTAGTTAATAAAAGTTTTAAGTCATGCTTTAAGCGACAATTGCAAATACCGTATTGGCTCGGATATAGGCCGCACCCAAATATAGGCCGCACCCTAAAAGTTAGGTGCTTTTTTAAAGAAAAAAGTTTCTGCCCCCCCCCCTGAGATATGCTGCCACTCTGCCTCGAAGATGTACCCCCCGCGAGATATGCTGCCACCCTATCCCTCCCGAAATATGCTGCCACTCTACCCCCCCTCTGAGATATGCTGCCACTCTATCC
>VKOC01002100.1:0-10368 GCA_009364415.1 Spea multiplicata | reverse complement strand
CAATCCGCTGCCTGGCATTGTATGTACTGATGTGAGGTTTGCATGCAGCTGCTTGGCCATGGAAACCCATTCTTTGAAGCTCCCGCTGCACAGTTTTTGTGTTCATATCAATGCCAGTGGAAGTTTGAACTCTTGAGTGTTTTACCACCATGCACCCCAGCACTTTACATGGTTTCCGCTTCAGTTGCTGCTGTTCCTAAACGGTTCCACTTTACAATAATACCACTTATAGGTGACCAAAATATCTAGCAGGGATGACATTTCAAGAGCTGACTTGTTGCAGTGGTGGATCCTATCGTAGTGCCACATGTAAATTCACTGAGCTCTTCAAAACAACCCATTTTTTCTCACAAATGTTTGTAAATGCAGACTGCATGGTTAGGCGCTTGGTTTTATACACCTGCAGCAATGGGTCTGATTGAAACACCTAAATTCAATAATTAAGAGGTTTAATCCCAGCATAGTAATGAATACCCAGGTTTAGAAGAGGCAGTTCCTCTTTGAGGCTAAAATCCCTCCCATGATGCCCTTTCAAGAAACTAAAGTTTTCTGAATGTATCACAGTATCCTAGAAGCTTAGGAACAACATAAATGTGTTTATAAATTAAATTGTTTACATAATACATTTTTGACTTAATTATATAAATACCCAACAATAGGTCAAAAAGTAACTCAAAATAATTTGTTCTGTTTGTCTCAGTCAGCAGTCTATATGCATGTCCTTGGATTTGTGTTTAGATTCAATGTTTAATTTTAGCTTATTTGTAATTCAGTAGGCAGGGTTTAGCATTAGGACCCACCGAATATTGGAGTACTTTGGCGTAGTGGTGGGCTAAGCATACTATGGCCATATGATGTGACGGACTCTCCCATTGTTATCACATAGTCCTAGGCTATTTCCTGTATTCATGTTTGTCTGTTTCTTATGTGCCTTTGCCCTCTATTCCCTGAATCGTCTGAGGATATTGGTTCCTCTCTCCTCTCCCCATATCCCAGTTTAAGATAGCCTATCCTTGCTTAAAGGATAAATCGCCTGAGGATCTTGGCTCCTCACTCCATCCCCTGTGTTCCTTGTCTTGTTCCCTGTCCTTTGTTGTGCCCTGTACATGTATGTCTTGTCTGGCTGTGTTCCTTACTCGTCTCCTTGTTCCTCGCTCTGTCCCCCTTGATTGCTATGTTTCTCCTGTACTCTGCTTTGCTTCCTACTCCCAGCCTGCAGCATCCTGCACATTCTTTTGAAGAGCTATGTCTCATGCGTGCTCCAGAGTGCCTGCAGGATATCACTTTGTTTTGTTCTGGAGAACATCCACTGCTATATCAGGGCCCTGATGTCTGGCCGCTCAGCGCTAGCTGCCCACCTGGGAGAGTGAGGTCGCCCTGCACCAGGCCCTGTCCAGCTCTGCTACTGCGCAATTACTGTTGAACACCATCTGTGGGCGCTCTGGGTCATTACAGTCATCTGTATAGACCCAGTCCCTGACAAAAAATGATACAATAGATAAAATAACCCAGCTATATTACACTATAAAGGAAATATGTATAGTGATATATAAGGTATGGGGAAAAGGGGAGAGGTAGTGCTATAGATATGGGGGGTGTATTTGGGGCAGTTCTAGCTACGGATATTGTATGCTTCCCTGAAGAAGGGAATTTTGAGTTGGGAAGAGCTCAAGGTAGAACACAATGTAGTTTGTGTGTATGTGTGATGTATACGTTATAACAAGATGACAGAAGTATACAAGGGAATTTTCTAGGGGCCTTGGGTAATGCTCTACTTCCCTGGGTCTGCAGGTCACTGAATTTTCTCTGGGCGGGGGAGTAGCATGTGGCCGTTAAGACTAACTGGTGCTGGCCCCAGCCCACTCATTGTTTGTCCCTCCCATGAGCACCGTTAACCCACCCCTATCAATACCATACCCCCAGACAAGGGAGAGCTCTGCCTATTCTACCTTGGTAAGTTCCCAGGTATACGGAGAGGAGAGGACTGTATTATAAATATACTGCAAACGGTACACAGGAACACAGGTTCAATCTATTTGTTCTAATATATACATCCAAAAAAGTCTCAGGCTGTGTATCTTTTTGAATGCTAGAGGTGATCAGAACATCATTTGATGCCAACGCAACAGAAAATGATCTCGCTTGGTTCAGGTGGAAATATCACCAGCTGCATCTGAACCTTTATCTCCACAAATTCCCTCTAACCATGATAAATTAGTTCATATTCACAGACTCAACCAAAGAGAAAATCACACCAACATCAATAATTTGCTGATTCCCCCCCCACCTTCTCCATTTCTGATGAGTGAAGAAGACTAGAGAAACCTTTTGCCCTTGAGACTTTAATATTATTTGTTAACATTTTTTATGATGCCAAATGGTCTGTGTTAGGATGGGTGTCGTTTCTTTAGCTGCAGAACCATATGGCAGAGCAAGTAATAAATAAAGTATTGTGATAGTTAATGAACCTAATTGCTGGCAATGGCTTTAATACCGGGGATGTGCTGCTGAGAATTTAGCACCGCATTAAACATGCGACAGAACTCCTCTGACTTCTGAGGCTTAATTTAAGTTCTATATTGCAAAGTAGAGAAAATAATTCTCAACCCTCCTGCTGGAGCAGCAACCTGCTGGTAGACTGTGATTATACGGAATTACTAAAATCTCAATCAATTTTATACACACTATTAACACTTGCTGTGCTGCCAATATTTTTTATTGCGTTGTACTGGTTATTGCCTGGATAATGTCCTTAAAGTACTACAGAGTTATTTGTCAAAGTGCATATCCGAGGAGTTGAAGAAAAACAACACCAGGCTGACCCAAAATCTCTCTCCTCTTTGTCTTTATATATATATATTTATATAATATTATATATATATATATTATATATATATGCAATATAATATATATATATATATATATATAAGAAAATAAAGCACTTGCAGGACTTCATATTAAAAAATGTTGTTAATTTAGTTCATCTAAATATATATGGTATGTATATCAATATAATATATATATACATACATATATATTGTGGGTATATCATAGATATATATATATAATAAATATGTAATTGTATATATATATATATGTAACACACAACACAATATATATAATATATATATATATTGTTTTTTTGGGGTAGCTTCAGTAAGGTATTCTTGCAGGATTCAAGCATATGTTGTCTGTGTATAATAAGGCTAGTGCCTTAATAATAAGGCTGAGTTCTTGTTGCCCTAACCAAGAGGATTTTGCCCCCCACCCAAAAGAGGACAATTTTGTTTTAATATCTATGCAATTAAGTAAGTTTAAACAGGGTAGTTAATGCAGGGAGGTTCCCGGGCCAAGTGTCATTATGCAACATTATCACTGGTCAAGTAGGAATAGTTCATCAAATATGTCAGTTTTATGTACAAATGTGGACCATTAAACTCGGGGTTTAGTAAATTAACCCCTGACGGATTCCTCCCTGCCAAGTATTTTATCAGCAGACTGATACGATTTTAAGTTACATGCAAAACTATTTATCTGCTACAGTATTTATCTTTTTTTTTAAAAAAAAACTGAATACATTTTTTTTCACTTTAATGTAGATCATATTTTGTGATTTTATAAGACTCTGGCAAACATAGTTGTGTTTTGCTTAACTGTAAACTAACATTAGCTCATGGAGGATTTTATATTTACTGCCAAAAAAAATTAACGCTTAGAAATAAATTAAAAAGCGTAAAAGGGATCTTTAACCAAAAAAGAAACAAAAATATTATTATATTTATTATTTGTCTCATTAACAATAACAATTGGTCATTATGGGGTTAAATTGATTTGTTCCTTAGAAGATATATTTGGTATCACTGTGCAGCCCGGCGTGTTCATTTTCAGGCTGGTACATGGTTGGAGGATATAATTATAGGTGCCCGCTTTTGCATTTGTGATAACCAGCCATTTGGGCAGTCCCATTGGGAAATCATTGCTTCGACAAACTCATTTCTAGCACATCCATATTCTCTCGTCTGGCTGAGCTCTTGTCCATCTGTTTCAATGGCCCCATGCCCGCTCAGCAAGTCATTCACATCATTGCCCTGGGGCATCAATGCCACTTAACAATGGCTGTAGATAGCCAGCCTCATTTGCACTGCTAATGCCATGCCGTTTCCAAGAGGCAGGCCTGTCCGTGCCAAAACAGGCAGCTGGCACCGTGTGTTCTTTTCCTATGGAAACAACCATTCAACAGCCATAAACCTGCTCCCTATTTGTCGTCTGATTCCTTAATGAGCGTTTTACTCATGAAAAAGTACCTTACCAAGATGGATGGTTCCCCACTGTGACTATAATAGCTGTTCCAGTAAATATTTTTTAAGGGAAAGCTTCCAGGCTTACGACGGGGTGACTGGGTGCCTCAGCAAAATGGCTTTTGGCACCAACATCCATGCTGCAAATTGTGTTTGTACTAAAGACACTTAAAGGCACACATCCTTAAAGGGACAGTTTCACATATGGCCGGGGGGACAAAGGACAAATGCACGCTGAGAACACTGGTTGTAAAGATGATTATTTAAATTTTTATTTGCATATATTTGAAATTTTAAATAGTGGACTTTGAATAATGCAGAAGGGGAGAGGATTTTGCATGTGTTTAGATGTACTCAGTCAAACATACTACTATAGGTTATTTTCTTTATTTTTACGTTTCCTCGTTTATTTTGAATACTTAAGAGTGACAAGAAGCGTGATATTCATTATACTTTTGCAGAATCTCATTATTCCAAGGTGTAACATTGGAAGTTTGCTACCAAGTTATATATATTGTCACCGGCACCCAAACTTGAACCAAGCTCTCCCAGCAGCCACATGAAGCACAGGAGGGGGAGAGCTCCTGGGCATGATTATGGTATTAATAATGTTTATTTACTCCTTTAACCCCCCCTTTAAAGCTTGTATCACCATACTGACAAAAAAATACATCCCACATGCAAATTGGATAATAATTGCCCAGCTTTCTTACTATCATATAAAGTATGTAAACTACATTGTCTTCTAAAACAATTTTAATTTACAAAACACGATAAACTAAAATACTCACCTCTGCATAAATTCGGGGGTCCCTACGCAGTGAAAGAAGAAAAATACTGTATGACCCCTCAAAGTTCCTTTTAGAGTCCTTCAAATTACAAAAGTCCTCTCAATACTTTCCTGGAAGCCCAAAAACAGACTTCGTCATGTCCCAGAATGCCTATAAACAAACAAAAAAAGTTAGTGTTGAAATGTTGTGGCTAAAAGAACACTGAGGTCATATAAATTTAGCGCATATGATACTGATCCTCCTTGCAAATCCATTAAGATTATGTAACCCCCCCACACACACACACATGCATTTGCCTCTTCCCTTGCAACCCCAGCCTTTTATCTTTCAGGAACCAAACAGGCCCTTCAAATGCCTCAACCTCACCACCTTCCACAGGCAGGTTCAGAATTCTAGGCAGCACAGTCAAATAGAGACAGAATCTGAACAATCAACAGGCTTCATCAGTGGTCTTGGAACCCTTGTTTCCCTTGTAAAGGAATCTGGACAGCGGGTGTGAACCCCTATAACCTGAGCACTTGTGACTTCATTTAGGGCTTTAGTTGCAATGCCCTTCATTAAACTGCCAACACACCCTTTCTTAAGCTTTGGGGGGATCCTTTTCTCCAAAGCATTAGGTTTGGAAGGAACCATCACCCACAGCCACAACAATATATCCTTGTGGTCTCACTCCCGAACTGCCACAAAATGCCTAAACTGTTCATTGTACCATAACACCATGCACGTCTAGGGATTTGAATGCGCAAAAGAGATTTGGTCTAGGGGTCTTGCTCTGCAGAGCCTCATGTTGCACCTCCTTCTCAGGCACCCTATATGCTGGAGGGGGCATAAGGTATCAGAATCATTGATCACCCTGGACTAGAGGACAATAGCCACCAGTTGTGTGAGTGCTTTCCTGCTATCAATCCTTATTGATGGGTTTGTAGGCCAGTGCTGAGAAACATGATGATGCTTTGTAAACAAAATGGACAAATGGTGCCAAAAGCCCTGGACTGGAATCAAAAAGAGCTTGTCAACCCATAACCAAACTCAACATCAAAGGTCTCTATTAGTTTTATATGGAGTGAAGACTATAGAATGTCTTTTGATATAGATATATATATTATTCACCGTGGGAAATGTTGGTCACACTGGGTAGAGCATAAGGTGACGGTCCAATCAGAGTTCAGGTTATTCTAATGAAGCTGTTATTGCTGTGTGTAGTGGGGGCTGATAAGTCATGCTCCTTGAGATGGTGTAGATTAGGGTATGCAGGAGGCTGATGATGATATGCCAGTTGAGGGTGACAATTCTGTGTGTGGTGGGGGGAGGGACTGGAACTGCCAAAAAGTAGTGTCTGCAGCTGGGGAGCAGAAGAAGAGATCAGAGTGAGAGGTGAAGGAGAGACAGACAAAAGAAGGGAAGATGGTTAATGGGGAAGTAAGGAGATGTAAAGCAGGATGTAGAAAGGAACAAGTGGCATACGAAAGAGGTTTGGTGAAGAGGCAATAGAATGGAAAGAGAATGGTGGAGGGAGAATAGAGAAGGGGACGAAGAAAGTGGGGGGAGAAGCAAGAGAGGGAGAAAGATGAGAGAGAAAAAAGGGCAAGAGAAAAAAGAGCTAGAGAGGGAAGCAAGTAGGGGAGACAGAGTAGGAAAAGGGGAGGGAGAGAGAGAGAGTGGTGAGAAAAAAAGCAGAGAAAGGAGAAAGAAGAAAGAGGAAGACAGAGAGCGAAGAATGGGAGAGAGGAAAAAAGTCATTTTTATGATGAGCGTATACACCAATAGTAAATAATAAATAGTATGAGCCAGGAAAAGCAATGCAACAAAATGATTTTGCATGACATGCTTAGTGTAACATGACTTACAAAAGGCCCACCTATGACATCACTACGAAACATTAAACGTTTTACTCAAGATCTACCATATGCATCTACTGTTTGTGAAAAACAGCGTTCATCCCTTTTTATAGGCATAAACAGGTTAAATTTTATCCACAGGGCTCAGCCTAAAACTAAAACAGTTTGCTTTGCTTTCTGTAGGCAGGTGTGAATAATCGCTTACATTATCCTTCCTACTTCTCAGGGAAATATTTCCTACTGCAGAGTAAATCACTACACAGAAACACTACCTTACTTTTAAAACTCAAGGCAATTATTAAGTGCTGTGCTGAAATATGGGCCTTTGGATTTTTTTTTAGATATTTCCTAGGAGATTAATTCTAGGGGATGTTTCTTTGGCTTTTTGTTACAAATCTTCAATAAATCCTAACCCCTTTATTTCCATAAGAAGTGATGCTTTTAAACAACATATTGATGGCTAGATTTTTAAAAAAGAGATAAAATATCAGAGAATATATCACAACAGAATCGTGGAACATCATTTTTCATAAAGCCTATTCCTGAATGTTCTATTAAAACCCAGTAAGGCAGAGAGAAGAGTTTAGTAGCCCCGTTCAGTAGATCTGCACCTGAATGTCAATGCCAAAACGCTGTAGATTTTTTGCGGTAGGGGACATCATGGTCTATTTGAGTTTTGTGTTTGCATGACCTGAATCTTTTATCCTGCTGGCAATTTGTTCACTTGCTTAACATCCTAAATGTGTGGTGGGCGCATTTAACAAGTAGAAGGCAAAAGTTATTTAAAGCAAATTGCCTGCTTATACATGTTGAGGAGCACCTGAACCTCATTAATTAGACAGACTCAGCTGGTCCTGACCGGTGGAGACTCTTGCATCACAGATAGCTTTGGACGGCACTAAATATATTCTTAAATATATGCAGCTCAACAAAATTAGAAACAATTAATTAACAAGTCATTTTGGGAGATTTATATAATGTCACCGTTACCTAGTTGAAACAAACTTTAGGAATTTATCAGCACCACAGAAGACATGGAACCGGAGAAGACAAGCATGTTCCACAACTTACACATACATCTGCATATCATAAAATAAGACTGAAGCCTGAGTGGCAATCCTTCTGCTTACTGGTAATTGGTATAAAGCGAAGTGCTCAGACTAAGCACCATAGTGGTCCGTTTAGCAAAGAAGCAGGGTCATCTATTCTACCAAACCATGTGTGCTTCATGCTATTTATATATATATTCGGGGCAGGTAACGAAATTCTGAATTGTCTCCTGTGTTTAAGCACGGAGTTCAGCTGTAACTGCGATAAAAGCACCAGTCAGAACCCTGAAATAGAAGTAGAATAAGTCAGAGTAGAATAAGAACCAGCTGAGATATTGAGTCAGCGCCAGGTTGTGTGATCCTGAGCATCTTTAATTCCGTCGTGAGTCCCTAAAACTGCTGAAAGTGTGAGTCTCCACTGGAGCCACTAAATACTCTACTTTTCAGAACTAGATAGAACGGGTAAATGCGTCAAATTATAAGTTTGGCACTGACAGGTTCTGCCTCAGTTCTATCTAAATAAACAATGGAAGCTTAAGACGTGCATTACAGACCATGAGATGGGGCAAAACATTAAGTATTGCATCATCTGAGCAAAATAAAGATGTTACTCATTTAAAATGGGGCCAAACTTGACTTTCAAGATCCTACAGAAAAATAAACTGATATTGAGGATATTTAATTCACCCCAAGCAAACATCTTTGCATATCAGTTGATTGAATAATACATTATCACATTAGGCAAAGCAGAGGACAGTAGATCCGAGTTAGGAGGAATATTGAGTTTGCATTACTAAAAGATAACACTTAACTATTCATCACTACTTTAATTAGGGGAGACTGCTTCTGGGACATTTCCTTCATGGGAAAAAAGGTACATTATTTCATTATTTCATAATATTTCATATTAATATTTTAAAATGTGTCAGAACTAACTAATTGCAAGTACCCCCCGACCAGCCTTTTTTGTATATATAATTCTAAAACATGAGCGTTATACTTGTAGGACAGCAAACTATTAAAATGTCACTATTCAGAAATATTCCTTCCACCATAACTAAATGATCTTTAGTAAGAAATCAGACTTGTGGAGGAAACAGGAGTTATGGCGTTAAACCAGTATTGAAAGTATCAGTGAAAAAAATAACGGAAATGTAGAATGAAAGTATAATGCATAACGCATACAATCCAGCTTTTCATGTGCAATTCCCAAGACTTGGAACCCATGTTAAAAATTGATCCTTTCATGAACTGGCTACTAAAATATTTAAAAAATACTCCCATTTTTACACACATTGTAATGTCGGCTGGTGCTAACATTTTCATACCTACCAAAGAAACAGAATGTTTAGTGCATGAATATTGGAAAAGGCTTTAGAATATCACGACTATATAAATAAGTGAAATATAAGGAAAATATTAGGAAAAAATAGAGTTTATGATTCTGAGCATCGTTAGGTTAAATGGATTTAATGGACCAGACAAGGACAATGCCCACATTTAGAATTCGTTGGGTGACCATTATAATGAATTTATTTGGTTTATTATTTAAAAAAAGATGATTTTGTAGGTTTTACAAAAAGGATACATTCATACCAAGCACACATTTTGAGCTCCTAGAAAATAAGAACATCAGAAGTAGAAGGAGTGCAATTTTTTATATGCTTTTATAAAGTCCAAACTGTCATGCAATACACTAGTGGTTATGTCCTATTTGTGTGATGCGGCAGAATATGATGGTGCTATAGGAATCAATCAATAAATAATAATAATGATATCCGAAAAAGCTATTGAAAAAGCTTATATCCCACTGTGAAATGCACCATTAAATAAATTGTTTAATTACACAAATAAGAAACTCAAAATCAGTTAATGTGCCCTCGAGGACTTAACTGAAAGTCGAAAAACGAATGCTGAAAGCTGGATTCCGCTACTTCAGCTTGATCTAGAGTTAAAATAAATGCATGCATTGCAGAGCTCTTTTACTCATTAGACTTGGCGTTCTTCAAATAGTGCTTCACGTCAAAACAAAAGTGAAGAAGATAAATAATATATTTGAAGAGATATTGCTGTAAAGCTCACACCCTAACTACTTGGGTAATAACTTGACAAAGTTTTATGTATGGAATGGAGGAAGAAAATGAGATAAACTTACATTAGAGGACAAGAGATAAATATAGAATTGTCGATAGAGAACTAGAGATAGATGGAGAACTAGAGATAGATAGACAGACTGACATATAGATGGAGAACTAGATATAGATGGAGAACTAGAGATAGATAGACAGACTGACATATAGATGGAGAACTAGATATAGATGGAGAACTAGAGATAGATAGACAGACTGACATATAGATGGAGAACTAGATATAGATGGAGAACTAGAGATAG
>VKOC01002099.1:0-62769 GCA_009364415.1 Spea multiplicata | reverse complement strand
TATAGCCATTGCCTACGTATAGCCATTGCATGTGTATAGCCATTGCCTGCGTATAGCCATTGCTTGCGTATGCACAAGAATCTACCAATCTTCCTGACTGAAATGGCACCCTCACTAAACCTTTGAGATCAAGAGGCTGCTTGGATGGCAGTGAGATGGAGATAGTGGACCAAACCTAGCCTTGGTAGGTGTAAAGGCTAGGAAAATCATTAACCATACATGACTTCTTGCTCCACATTCCATGGACCAAATGACGATTGTTTGCTTTTAAATGAGATATCTCAGTTCCTTCTACAGTTCCTTCCAATAAACAAAATACCCTTTAAGGAAGGGTAACTGTGTACCATAGTTCTTGGCATCAGCTTACAAACCATGCTCAGATAAACCTCATCATTTGTGAGGACCAGAAGACGTAACAGAATATTTTGTTCCAGAAAATGATCAATGGAACGTATGCATGTTTTATTGTTGTTCTTGTTTGTTTTTATACAATATGTATCCAGTTTTGATTAGTATAATTCTGGCAATTGTCCCCAACATTAGATCATGTGTCTTTCTTAAAGATGTTTGTCTCTTTTCGGTTTAATTCTCACCAGACTGTGGTTAATTTTTTATCATTTTATTTGATACCGGGCTGTCAAAACTCATTCTCTCTAGAATACAATCATCATGGACCACAGCCGGTGAAAATTAAATAATAAAATCTAGTATCATTATGTTTTCTTTTTGCAAAAAAGACAAGATGACTTTTTATTTCATGGGCAGAATTGGTATTTTACCAAGAGCCAACTTGTTTTTTTTTTATTTGTTTTTTTTCTCAACAAAGTAGGGTAGAGGAAAACTGTTTAAAGCAACCACAAAAACATATGTAAAGGGGCTTAATGTCGTCTTTCTGTTTTTCACTCTCCTGACTGTCTTATATATATATTATAGTTGTATGTTGTTATCTTTTCTTGGTGATATTTGCCATATAACATGGCTTCAGAAACTGAAGCATTAGCATCCGTTTGAGGGAATGAGACTAGGTAAGGGCAGTTAAGTTGTAAAGTTACAGCAGCTCTCTGCGGAATTCACTTCTCTTCCACCTTCCTGGCAGTCGTTCAGGTAGCTGCAGGGGATACATGTCTCAAATCGCAGAAACTGTCTCTCTCCCCTCTCTGCTTCCTTAATGTCTTATGGCAGCACTGAATTGAGGTGCATCTGAGGTCCATCTGAGGACCATTGATGACCACTACAGAGAAACATATCAGACGATCACTCTGTTCCTACTACACCAGGCATTCTGTGGAACCTCTACTCCAGACTGTGCTTCTAGGAGGTACTTCAATAATTCGATGGTTTTTTTAAAAAAAATAATGATATTTAGGATGAAATAAGTTATATCATAGATAGGTCACATACTAACATCTCGTAGAACAAGGAGAATATGGTACTAGGGGTACTTTAAAGCAACAAGTTGAGAAGTCATCTCCGTGGATCATCACATCTATAATCCTGACCAGGACAGGTATAAAATACAATTAGGTAAATTGAAGAATTGTTGCAAATGCATGACTTAATGCCATACTGGCAGTTTAACAAATGGGACTAACTAAAATGTTTTTTTTTCTTCAATTTCAACTTAATTTTGTCATACCTGCTTGAAATTACAAATAGTGCATTGGTTGCATGGATTTTTATTTAGGGTAACAGATATGAGAAATTATAGGCATTCACCAAAAAAAAGATCTATTTCCATTCCGTAATGTGTTTTTTTGTGTTTTTTTTTTTTACCTCGCATCCTCTCGGGTATTTTCGGCCATGGAAGTCGGCCATTTATTTTACTACTGTAAAAATAATTACCTGTACATAGCCAAAGATTAAAGAACATCTACATGAAAGCCATCATAGATCGCCTCTTCAGTTGACTTGTTTTCTTAGCAAACTTTAAAGAGTAAGAGGCGCGTTTTTAATACCAGCTCAGTGTTTTGAAGCGTGTGAAGTGGCTTGGTTTTCCTTTCCTGGTGTTTTTACTGAGGCCCTTCGCTTTTCCTGAAGAGCGCATGTAACTTCTTTGAGCATAATACATAACTTTACAACCTATCGTTTATTTTTACAGTATGGAAGAAGGAAGAACGAGTGCAGGCACGGCTTCCTTTTCTAACAGGAAAAAAATGCTCTGCGCCCGTTATCTTAACCTAGATTACAACAACAGGCCAGACGTACACCGATCAGACCCTTCCATGGCCTGCAACAAAGTAACAACGTCTAATATTTCTAGCAAAATCATTAAGAGCAAGCGACGCTCATCAGCAATAGTTATAATGTATATATATATATATATATATATATATGCTTGTGTAGGCAGTGACGTATTCTGGCCTAGGCCCGCTAGTCGATCGGGCTTGATGTAAATAAATTGCTTCTTGATGCAACTGCTGGACTCCTGGACTCTCGGCATTGTTGATAGAATGGTTTCCGATGTGATTTGAAACGTATGGTAGGGATAGAAAGATAGATTTGACTCTCCAGCTACCGACGCACCGTTGCTGACGAGTTGAGGCTCATTGACATAAGAAGAGCCCCATGTTGTCTGAGATATAGGAGTCACGTGATATAATATATGTCTCGATGCTCATAGCTTATAGACCAGCAGAACAATGTTTTTCCTGGAATTCCTTTGTTTCCATCAGAGATGGGAAATAATGATTTTTTTCCATTTCTGTCTCTGAGTACCATCTCTTCCAATTTAACCCTTTACATGCAGAGAGGCTGACACTGTCTTTGTTAAAGTTTGTTATAGATAGTTACATTTCTTTTGTTAATAAAACAGATCACACTTTGCATCCATCTTTAAGCCTGGCGGGGAGGTAAAAGAGGGCTAAACTAGCAAAATATAGAATAACCCCTGTATTTGACATTCCTATAGACAAAGGTATTCTTTATAAATAGAGCTCTTTTTAAATGGAGGTTGCTATACAAAAAGCAAAGCATCACCATAACAATCACCAAATGAATAGCGGTACTTTGATCTCTTAATGATTTTGTTTTCGAATGAGGTACTAAATGTCGACGTGGCTAATTTACAAGACCACAAACTCTGCTTCCCCTTTACTTATTGGGAACAGAATTAATGGTGGCAATTAGAAATGTATGGGGGGCACGAGATGCATACAGTTAAAGGTGCTGTTCCACCTACTCTGCTGAATTTCATACTAAATACTGCAGGATTCTTCAACAACCAAAACTTTCTGCGGAATAATTCTATGATTGTGTAAAATTTTGCCTCATTCATATTTTTTTTGGCTGGGAACGAACAAAAACAGGAGCTGTCTGTGCTGTTTCTATGTAATTAAACTTTCACAGGATACAATTAAATGACAAATTTAGTAAGATTTATTGGCTTAACATACTTGAGAATAAAATTAATGTTTTGTCTAAGTGGAGTAGCACCTTTTATACTTTATGTCCCAGGTAATACCGTTAGATTATCTACTATACAGCCCTATCTAGTCTTTTCTTGGGACCTTTCAGGCATTCCATCCCTACCCACTCTCTAAGACGTTGTGCATTTCTTACACGTGTGTGACGATATCAGAACATGCTTTTCCTAATAAATGAATACTTACCCTTTTCCATTTATTTGAGGTGCACATTCTTGATGATCACTGGTTCTACTGAACATGTTCTGTCCTTCTACAATCCTCATCTTCTGTAATCCCAACATTAAGCATTAAGGTACTGGATACCTGACCACGATGTCTGGCTATGCCTTTTCTTCCAACCATGATCCCAGTTAGGTCGTGTGTTGCATCCCGCCTGTCTATGCCAATGGCTCTCATCTACATAAAACTATATAGCTCCAACCAGGCCAGTTCCTCTAGTACTTAAGTAAATCTAAGTGGTTGTCATAGGTGAACTATTTACCACTATGTCTAGCTTTGACCTCACTGCTTAGACCTCTTAGGGCTGGATTCACTTAGCACTATGAACTTGGCAGTTCCCCTTTGAACCAGGCATATACCCCTGCGCCTTACCTTTAGGCTTCCAGTTGGTTCAGATCTTGCATTATCTAGCTCCTAAATTAACTTTGTTCAGAGTTCCTACATTGCCTCGTTCTAATATCTCCTCTCTGTTTTTCTGTACGTTAGTGGAATTTTCCCTTAATTAATAAATCAGCGAAACCAATACCGTGAAGTGCTTTCCACATTACAGCATTTGTTCATATGACACGAGAGAACGTGGCGACACAGAAACAAAAGCAGGATGAAATTAATATTATTATTGCATTCGATAGATACATTTAGATCTCATGTGTTTCTGAAAACGTATATATGATCACAGAATTTAGCTCATACAGACTGTTAAATCAATCAGTTCCTACACACTGCTAAATCAATCAACGTTTTGTCTGAGCACTAATCCAGCATTTGATATATGTGAGAAATTAGCCAATATCTAATTTGGTGCTCTAAAAATAGACAGGTTGTACTTTGGTCATTTCCACGCAACTTTGTGGTACATTCTTGTGTTCTTAAATCATGGATAAATTATATCTTCTATGATGTTTTTTTTTGTTGTTTTTTTACAAAGGTAATCTTCGGAAAAGTTTTCCATGACTTATGAATATGGTATGTTACATAGTAGCATAATTAATTCATGTTAGCAAAGGTTTCTGTTGGACAAAATCCTTCTTCTTGAGTTTAAAATACACTGGTAGTAACTGTTGTATATAGAATATCAGGGTTAAAGGGGTAGTTGAGCTTTTTTTCTTTAGTGATCATGGAAACCAACTAGGTTTGCCCACCTGGTGGTTGGTGGTTGGTCTCATGTCAGGGCTGACAGAAGGCTTTCACCAAACCTTGTCACTTTGCAAAGTGGAAACAGTGTTTCCTATAACTGATATAATATGGCCTTTAAGTGAGACAGAGGTACAAGAAAACCCAGTAAATGACAAAGGATAAATAGACATACATGGGGACTCTCCGGGTTTAACCTGGAGTCTCTAGGTGAAGCCTTGCTTCCATGGATCTCCAGGTCAGTTGCTTCTTTCTCCCAACACACTAAGGACTACCTGGGGCTAGCCCTCACTGTATGCATGCTTAGCCCCATCCCTTTGTATAGCTAGCCCAAAAAACAAGAGGTCATCTATTCAGACTTTAAGAAGAGCATTTTCACTTTCACAAAGCAGCGAAAAGCGGTTCTTTACAGTAAGAGCAGTAAAGATGTGTAATTAACTACCTACAGACATTGTGCTATAAACACCCCTCAGACTGTGACCACTTTACTCCAGTATTCTAGAACGTTGGTTCCTGTATGTCCTTGGACTCCAGATTCCTGTTCTTCTCTGCTTGCTCTGCTACAGACCCCTTTTTTGGATTCTCCGGTATTTGACCTTTGGCTTTCCTATTTGACTACCCCGTTTGTTTGTTTCCTGACCCTCGCTTGGACTACCGTTTTCTCTGATCGCTGCCGGCCCCTGAACTATTTGACTGTTCCTGCCATTGTTTTTGGACTATCCTCTGCTCTTATGCTCCAAACCCAATCCTGACATTGGGCTTCCTCTTCTGTATCAGAATCACCCATCCATATGGTAACATCATAGAAATCAGATATTCGGCATATGACTAAATCAATAATTTTGAGGGAGTTTAATGGTTTTCTAAGCATAGCTAAGAAAGGAAAGCAAACCTTTATTTTCTACCTGCTGTAACGCACATATAATGCTGGCAAGTTTATTGTAATCTGATCATTACTTTTGGCTGACCCAACTAACTGGAAATGTTAAACCGAGATATAAATCACCTTTTATCGTTTTTTATCTTGAAGTTTGTGTATCTGAGGTTAAAATTTTTCGCTTTAGACCACACCGTTAATTCATATCAGTGTGGCTCTTGGAAAAAAAACATTAAATAAAGCTTATATTACCGGGAGTTTTGTGATACTGTGTATCGCAAAAACCAGAATGATTCGCTGCAAAACCCACTATCTTTGTTTCATTTCCAAAATATACATTTTCAGACAGAAATACTTAAAAGGAATTTGAGAGATATACGTATAAAATGTGTAAAAAAAATTGATGTAGCTAAAAGGAAAAAAAAAAAAAGAAAAAAGCAGGCCAGCTTGCCCAGAAGGGCCAGATTATCTATGATGAGCTGGCCCTAACACTATAAGGCCAACTGGTGGCCCCATACTACAGCAACTGATCTCCCATCAATAACGCCAAAACGTATATTTTATTAAGGTACTAAGAAGGTAAAATCAGCCAGACCATGTCTTAAAATCTCATTTTTCCTGCCTTTCTAAACTCTAAAACTTTTTTTTTTCCCCCCGCCTTTCAAACCTTTGTCAAAAGATTCAAAAAGTAAGATTTATGGGCACATGCCATGTTGTGAAAAGTAAGCAATAATGAGAAAACACAGTGTCTAAAAATAAACTGTGAAAAGAAAGGTTCCTGTAATTTTAGTTTTAAAACGCTGGCTGCAGGACTCAAAAGAAAGTATTTTTACTGCCCTGTCAATATTTTTTCTGGAAGCTTGTGTAAACACCCTGCCTTTAGATGTGTACTGCGCCCGCCTAACGATCTTAGGTGTCTCTTACCGCAGAAAACTTTATCCTTAAAAAAATACAATAAACAGGAACTTTGTGGTTACGTAGTTCTTGAGAGAGAGAGAGGGGGGAAAAAAATGCTTCTAGCTGTGACATAGAAAAATAATTATACTGATTTAAGAAGAAGCTTTTTCTTTCTCGGCTTAATTCGTTCAGCAGAAACATTTTTTTTAACCAACTTATATTATGTTTAAAAAAAATTAAAGATTAGGTATTAAGATGGAAAAACACAATGTGATCTGGGCTGGAGGATGGAGAACAACTCAAAACTGCCCATCAAAACATATTTTTTTTTAGGGGTCTATTCACTAAACAGAGGGTTTGAAGGAGGCGACGTAAGCTCCTCCGCTTCACAATTCGGTATGAAGGGTTGAGTGGTCCTGTGCAATGCATAATTAAATGGGTAAGGAGGAAAAATCCTCCTATAAAACATTCCCGTAGCAGAAGCTCACTGGAGAAAGACCTTGATAATGGATAGTGAAGTCGAGGAGTTGAGACCACAGCTCTACCTTTAGTGAATAAAACCCTAAATGATAAGGATGAGGGGGTAACGACATTAGTCTCCTGGAAGATGATTTCTCTTGTATTGAAAAAAAAAAGTATATCGGCTGTCCCAGGTAAAAGCGCGAGTTGTTTCTAAGATTTTTCACCTAAAGATAACGACATCAATCAAATCATGGCAATCAAATATGTTGGTTTCAGCAGAATTTGGGAAACTTTTTTATGTTTAGGAAAATTGTTGTTTTTTTTAAAAAGAGATCTTGGCTTTGTGATCTGAAACACATTTTATATAAGTTCACTAGGACTGGGTGTCCTGTGTTGAGCTGGACTAGTGTTGTCTTACATTTTGAGCCCCTATGTCACACCATAGGGGCTCAATCATCGCTTAATGCCACCATAGGTTACATTTGCTGTGAACATTCCATAATGGTTTCTGTAATACCATACCCATATATATTCTAACCACCGATTCATGCGAAGAAATAACAGATACCCATAAATTAGCCTTAAATACTTAAAACGTCCATCATTTTTCATGGTCCTTTCATGGAGTTATATATACTTTCCACTCCTGACATGGAACATAACAGCCATGGAACTTTCTTTCCCTCGAAGCCTATTTTACTGGGCACTAGTGAGTGTGGAGATGCGTTAGTTCTTGATACGTCACAAATAAATGTGTTTGATGGAATATTCTTGTAAATGGATGTATTATGTGGGTAAAAGTTTAGGCTTCCTGGCCATGGTAAGTTGAGGGATTCTCCATGCTTTTCATCAGACGTGATAAGTGCGCATCCATTTATCTCTTGGCTTGTATTGGGAAATAAAGCTTTTCCTAGCCCTGCCAAACTAAAGTTTTGAAGTTCCATTGGTTTTACCATTTGGTGAGTCGTGTGCATAGCTGACTGCTCTGTGTCATTACAATACGCGGTCACATTGTCTTTACACATTAAGTCAAAAGTAATTACCATTACGCTAAACAATATATTTGCTTATATGGAATGCTGATTTTTTTCTTTAGACATTTTAAGTCAGAACATGGAATTATTAATTTTTCCACACGTGGTATCAAGTTGAAACCTACTAAAATTTCAGGTGTCCAAATTGGGGAACATGTGTTGGTGGGTTGCTAGATGAGTATGCAGGGTCATAAGCATTGGTGGGAGGTTGTGTGCATTACTTTTTGCCCACCTTACCCTACAAGCTACCTGATGGTGCTCAGCTGACGCGGCCACATATGGTCCTGCAGCAGCATGGACCTCTACTGATCTCCCAGGGATGGTCAGGGATGGTCCTAAACCAGGACAGTGTGGCAGCTACACTAGCCACTAGAGGAGAACACATTGGCTGCATGTGAACGCATGCGCAGACCAGATACTCCTAAACGATAGATGTCCTTAGACTGCGTAGAGTAAGATAACGACCAGTGATCTCCACCGAAACGATCCAGATAATTCACTGAAAAAAGAAGCTTTCACTTCCCAATTCACTGTGAAAAAATGTTTTACCATGTTTGTAGGGTTTGTATGGTGAGCAAACCTGATAGATTTTTTAAAAAAATATATATATATATTTTATTTATTTTTATTATTATGTTTTATGTTTTGTAAATGAAGAAAATGTAATAAAGAATAATTTGGAAAGAAAATAAATAAATAAATAAAAAAAGGTAGAAAAAGGTCAAAATGGTAGAACTCAAAAAAAGGCATTTGCAGATAACTCTAATCCAGAGATAAAACAACTTAGCATAAGGGACATCCTTATTAGACAGTCTTGTGGAGGCGCTGCCGATCCCTCAAACTACCTTGATTTCCCAGAAAACAAGAGGCACCTGATTTACCTGTTGAAGCTTCAGGAGTTTAGGTATATAAAATGTCACGGCTTTTCACATACTGTAGCTAAAGTAATTTACCAAAACTACCTATAGCTTTCACGTATTTCAATCGGTGTAATTGTTTTGGAAATAAAAAAGTTAAAAAAGATAAGAGGATATTTTAGAGAAGCTGAGCTAAGTGGCAAAAGGTGGCACAGATGGCATGTTTAATTAACAATTGGGAAGCAATACCTTATATATATATATATATATATATATATATAGATATACTCCTTGATTGAATTTGCATACATTACATGGCTTTATTTAGTGTATTTACGGTTTAGGATTTGGGAAGACAGACATTTGCTCTTTAACACTCAATTAATAATCCAAATTAATCAAGTAGCTGAAACCAACAGCATCTCAGTTCAGATAGCGCCACGTCCCTTCTATATAAAAAAAGAACACTTAATGGACTTCGAATAAGATTAATTTATAGTAAGAAAAAAAACATTTTTTTCACTCCCTACTTAATACATCTATTATCAATATTTTTTTAGAGTAGCAAATAATTTTGAGTAACGCTTTAAGTCAGTGATATGTTTTTTCTCAATGTACGGTGTCTTGTAAAGAATAAATTGCCAGGTTCCCGATTACGGAGCAGTTCATTATTCTTCCGCTAAGCCCCTTGGACACCTTAATGCACTCCCCAGATTATCTATTTCCAAAACCCTAAGTGGGAATGCCTTTCTGTTTCCAATACCATAAATAATTACTGTTTATCAATGTTATGGTCCTAACGTGGGTATCCATCACATGATGATTCCTGTAGAAGTCATGTAACTTTGTAATTATGAAATACAACCAAAATGCTGAACTCCCAGTGCTTTCAAATCATGCAAATTGTTTTAAGATGAGTTAAGGGTTCATTTCAATTAACAGACTTTACTATAAAGTCCATGCGAGTGTTTGCCACATTACATTTTACGAGTTTCAGGTGAGGGCATGCGATTTGAATTCTGAAAACAAAATGAATATATTTCTGACAAAATTGGATGAGCATATTTTACTCCCCACAGTTTGCACCCTTTGAGTGAAAACCAGCATCCACTCTCTTGGCACCCAAAGAGTGGATTTATAGGGGAGGGGGGGTATGTAGGGCTTTTTTTTCTCTTGAATTTTTTTTAATACACTAGCCCCTCCATCCTACTGGCCAGGGATGGGGGAGAGGTATGGGACGGGGTCTGTGCCCCGCTGGGCAGGGGATGGGGCAGAGGGGAGCTAGCGTTACAACTTTGCTTTTAACCACCCTCATTCATTGGGGAATCTTCATTACTGAAGTCCGGCAATGTAAAAAATCCAATAATCCAAATCCAATAATCCAATAATGGATCTTTTACATAACCAGACTTCAGTAATTACGTTTCTGCGATGGACGGTTGAGTGCGCCTATCCATTTTGCTCATATTTGAGGATTTCTCATGGTTGCTGTCCTCGACGGAACTCTATGCCGCTAAAACAGCTATCTAGATCGTGTGCGCGGAAGCAGTGAGGTTCCATCAAGCATCTCCTCCATACATCTCCTCCATACATCTCCTCCATACATCTCCTCCATACATCTCCTCCATACATCTCCTCCATACATCTCCTCCATCATCTCCCATACATTCCCACGTTCCTACAACTTCGTTTTAACAATATTTGGCGTTTTGAGTAGACTAAAGCACAATGTTTCCACTAAGCTCCATCGTTAAACAAACTCTATAAAATAAATGTGTGATAATATTTAACTGTATAACACACCAAAGGCTGAATGTATGCACACACCGACACCTTTTACTTTATTTAATGTACGGCCTGCAATATGACATGAAATATTTACGTGAATAAATATCTGCTCTCCTTGTCTTTTTTAATGTTTTCAGAGTGAAATATCTGCTATGCCTATTAAAACCCCTTTTTACTTTATGTCTTCCAGATGTCCATCATCTCCTGTTGCTCAGGCATATGTTGCTTTATGTTCTGTAGGTAAAAAGAGAGTATTAAATGGAATCCTCAGGCGGATGAAACTGAGACCCCTTTACAAGTTAGGAGCCAGAGGAACGTGTAGAAGGATCTGTTTTATATAAGCAAATTAGCTCAAACATATCTTGGTTCTGTTATCCCATTGTGTTGGGGAGACTGGGGTTAAATACATTATTGTCATTAAACTTAGTGGGGAAAAATAAATATTTAGTTTTGCGAATCCAAAACTACGTGGTATACAATATCGTAGAACTAATTAAAATTAGGTATTTTTCCTTCTTTTGAATAAGACTTTATAGCTGTAGGACTAATGGTTTCCAATCCATTCAAGGCAGTCAAGTAATAGTTGAGGGCCACCCCAAACGAGAATGTGCTAATTGCTTTATGGCTGAGCTTTTGAACAGCTAGCACACGCCGGGCAAATGACTGATGGGCCGCTGGTGGACAGCGCCACACACCCAACTGTCAGCTACACTTAGGCCATCAGGGGGCTGCTGGCCTTAAAGTGCCAAGGCCACCCTGCCATCGCCAGTCTGGACCGGCTTCTGAATGCTTTACTAAATAGAGACCACTGTTATTAAAATGCATTCTAGCGATTACAAGTGAGATAAGAGGTTAACTTGTATTTGTACTTTTTATAGATTGTAAGCTCACAAGACCAGGAGCCCCTTCTCATTCTGTATCAACATGCCTTAACGTGTGTTAAACTTACTGTCCAATTGTATAGTGTCATTTTTAATGTTATTGTTAATTTTCAATAAATTAATTGAATCCCCCTATTGTAATAGCACTACATGTGCTGCAGACGTTCTTTAAATAAATGTAATGTCCATAACAAAGACAGTTAAACATATATTATATAAAATATATTTATATAATAATATTATATATATATAACATATGTATATAAACATATATATTTATTTTTATTTATTATCTTAACATTTAGATTAAATGTTAAATAAAATGTTAAAAACATTAAATATAATAATAATAATAATAATAATAAATAAAATTAATAATATTATGGATTATTTTTTTGGTATAATTGTAGGCAAGAATTAAACCAAACCTGTTTGCTTCTGTAAAATGTGTTGGATGGGACCAGAAAATAATAATAATTGTGAATTAGAAATAGTTACGTTTATGGAGCACCCAGTAATAAGCACTAATGCAAATATTAAACTACCTACCCAATTTAATGCATACTTTGAAACTAACCGACAAACATACAATGTTCATGCTTGGACTTTCTTTAAGAGGTTTTGTCGGTCAGGGTAGAATTCTACTCGTGAACAAAATGTTTGGTAGAGAGAATTGAGAGGAGAGGGAATGACAAGGAAGAAATCAGAAAGTGGAAAGGAAGAGAAAGGAAGGAAGAGAGAGTAACAATAAAAGGGTTAAAGGGAGAGAGGAAAAATAGAAAGGGGCTGAGAGAGAAAGAGAGAAGAGAGAAAGGAGGTAAGAAGAGGGAAAAAAGAAGAGGCGAGATAGAGAAATAGAGGTGGGGGGGGACTTTAACAAAAGTGATGACTTTTGGATTTTCAACAAGAAAATAGTACATCGCTCAATAAACCTGCTCATAGTTATATTTCTCCAAATAGTGTCTGCACTGACTGGATCATTGGTCACCAACTTAGTCTACAGATGCAGATATTCATGCTGTAGCTGAACCTTTCTGCTACATGCACGGTACACACACACACACAGACACACACAGACACAGAACACATACACACACACACATACACACACAGACACAGAACACACAGACACACACACACACATACACACACACAGACACACACACACAATACAGACACACAGACACATAGACACACGACACATACACAGACACACACACATATGCACACACATACGCACACAGACACATACACACACGCACACACGCACACACAGACACACACTGACACACACACACATACAGACACAGACACACACACACACACACATAGACACACACAGACACACACACACAGACACACAATCTTTCCCAACACATTCCAGGACCCTGCTACTTTCACTTGTCCAGTGGCTGCCCATTCCCCTTCTAAGGGATATGGACGAACATTGTCACCAGCACAACATCCAGGACCCGGGATTAACCTCTTAATTCCAGGACTGTCCAGGGCAACCGTATATAAAACTGCGCACTCACCAGCACAGTGTGCTCAATGTGTACCACGAAGACAGTTGTCTCCAGGATGACTCATTTACCACAAGCCAAATGGATTCGACCAACTGCGATAATTTATGTCCCAAAAATGGGGTAAACACTGAGGTAATGCATGCTTAAAAAAAAAAAAAAAAAGCGAGTTCTGAAAAACCTGAACCCTGCCAAAATTGGGATAGTCAGCTTTCTTTTTAAAACTGCAAGCTTTGTAGTTTGTTTTCATTTGTATTTCTATATCGATGTATATTTATAGAAGACAACATCTGTTTGTGTGAATTATTCATGCTGTATTTAACACCCTCTATTTCCTGCGTTTAGAGAAAATGTATATATATATATACACAAAGATATTATAGACCGCCGTGTGTTTTGACTAGCTGTGATGGTGCCATCTAGTGAAATTCAGAGGACACATGAGTTAAATTAAAAACAGAATTAGTGTTTTATATCAGAAATGTATTACACATAAATACACATATTTTATCATAAAAATCATAAGGTTGCAGGTGTTATGGGGAGTTTTTAAGTCACCGAAATAAAAAAAGTATCTTTCTGTCTGATCTGATTAAGATAAAGAAAGGGAAGCACACCCTAAAAACATATACATTCAGATTCCGGGGTACACATTCAGCAATATAACCATAAACAACTAGAGCGGACTCGCCAAACTCGGGGTACTTTGACGTAGTGGCGAGCGCAGCAATATATATTAATCACGGTATTCTTTTTATAATCTGAAAGACCTGGTCTATCGTTCAGCAAAAAATTAATTAATCACAATGCATAATGTTGGTGAATTTAAATATTATTATAATTGTCTAAAATGCAAACTTGCAGTAAAATGAATAAACCCACAATATAGTGTATATTTTTCAATGCTTTCATTTCTCTCCTGAAGTTTTCAACAGATAAAAAATTATAGCAATACTGAATTTTATAGACAAAATCAATTCAGCTACAGCATTTTAAAATGAAAAATACACGCACACAAAAAAAAAAAGCTATGAATATGCTGTATATCACAAAAAAAAGCTTTCAATTACACAAAATATTTTGAAAACTCGAAAATCATTACCAAATGAACATTGTAGCGTGTCATAGTGTCTGGTACACATCTTTTTAATGGTAATTTCGGCTATCCATTAAAGTGATATATTTACCAGATATATCCTTGACAGCGGTAAGAGGCAATTTATAAATTCTTAAGATAAGTTAGCAGAACAATGGGAGTTGGAACAGGGCTGATAGCAGATAATTACTTCGTGTTCGCGGCATTAATCTTTGGTAACACACAAATATTTTTTTTTAAAATACAAATGCAATAATTCTCATGTTAGTGATAAAATATTTCATCCGGATCCCGTAATACACAAACTATGGAAAAGCAAAGTGAATAATTAACTGTCACTCCTTCCAAAATGTATAAATTAAATGTTTTAACCCCTTAATGACAAAGCCCGTACATGTATTGTTTTTAATGGGTTTAGGGACCGCCCATTGTACTTTAGGGGTTAAAATGAAATGCTATGATACCAAGGCCAACCAACAACCCTTTATGACCAGAGCTGGGCTGGTGATGGAGAGGCACCCGTGGCACTTTAAGGCCAGTGGCCGCCTTGGTGTGACCAACGGCTGGATATGTGAGGCAGTTTCTGTGCTCACAAAGCATGTGATCAGACATATCCAGCTGCTGGCCACACACTGCGGCGCGTCAATGTGCTGAGCTGTCAGCCAGCGGCCCATTGGGCCATTCATCGCAATTTAGTTATCTCTCCTGTTAATAAGTTGTTGATTGTTGCTGATTGGTCCAGGCATCCATTGTAGGGATCCAATGCATCCAAGCAATCCTCTCCTACTGTTTCACCTCCCTTCCACAACCAACTAGATTGCAAATTTTTAATCTCAATTTATTTTACCGACTCTGTTCTAAAAGCGCTACAGAATCTGCTGGTGCTATGTAGATGAATGTAATGTAAGGGTGTAGAATGGATGGAAGGGAGAGAACTTCAAGAGAAGAAAACAGATTTGGCAATACAAGCCCTGCTGCTTTGAGTGGAACTTTTAAAGGAAATACCCTATACAATGATATATAATATATCATTGTATAGGATATTACATAGGATATAATTCATCTAGGTGTTAACGTTGGGAAAATACAAAACTACCATTCCTTAAATATTGATTCATGGGTTTTTAAGTGGGTTCATTATATTTTTTCAGTGTCCCATCCATTGACCTGTGCTAGAGAACTCGAGATTGAAACCCTGTTTCTATGGGTACACAAGGTTTCATTTAATCTTATAAACCATACTGTTCTTCTGCTATGTGATAATAAAATATTCTACCCTATACTATACCACACAAAGCCTAATTAGTACCGCCAATTATTTAACCCCTTCAAGACCGGGACGTACCTGGTGCTTCCAGGTCAAAGGGCACCTGCAGACCGGGACGTACCAGGTACGTCATCGATGGTGCGCGATCCAGCGTCGCTATGAACGCTGGGATCGCGAGGGGCGGCTGCTACTGATTGGGGTGTCCCCAGCGATCCGTAGCAGCCACTCACCCTCAATGTCGGTCCTGAAGGGGTTAATGGGTTCCTTAGGGTGGAGTTCCTTAGTTTGTATAACATTAAACCCGTAGCTAGTGGTAAAAAAATGGGCCCTCTAAATATTTTTCACTTAGAGCCCTGAAAAATCAAGATCCAACCCCTGCTCATTCTCTTACTCGATTGGCTAGTCTAGGGCCTTCATTCAGTCGTCCGAGAAAGTCGACATTTCTAGTTTCTAACTATGTCTCAAATCTGAATATAATAAAGACAAAAAAAGTGGTTGAAAAACAAAGACGTTGTGGAAACGCATCATTTATGAACAAGACTTATAGCTGATACGTGCTCAAAGAATGGATAACACATGTCTAAGGTGTCAGGAGGCTGTGAATGCAACAACCAGCTGTTTCACATTGTAACACAATAACATCTCTTCCTCTTGGCTTTGCGCTGTGGGAGATTTTAGGTGTTACTTTTCAAGGTGTTTTGTTATGTAGCGCATAGATTAACTTTTTAAGTGCCAGAATTGTAAGCATACGTGTCCAACACGCAAAAAAAAATTGCATATATTGAAATGTACTAGATTTAGATAAGCAGCCAATCAGGACAAAGATCTAAGAGCACACTAAGTAATATTTTCTGAACAAAAAAAAATATTAATCGCCCTCTTAAAGTATGTTTATTAAAACTTAATTTAGCTCATGCTCAGGTAGTACCAGGTAGCACAAGAACAGGTCCCTCGGCTCCTTCTGTCCTAATCCATATTAATGTTATTGTCAATTTTGTAATTTTATTGTAAAGTTAATTTTTTTGTAAATTTTTACTCTAACCTATTGTATTAGAGCTACAGAAAATTGCGTTAATAGCTACTAACAGAGAACATATTGGCTACTGACTCTAATGGAACTCTATAAAACTACCAAAAATCACTTTGTGTTCACGGAGACGCGAAAGAATAAAAAAGAAAAAACTGGAGAAAGGAAAATGGAAGACAAAATGGTAATTATGGGCTAACAGACGAATCAAGAAACACAAAAAAGAGATATATTAAATAGTAATGCGTGAGAAAATGTAATTTGTTTTTTTTTATTGTTATTCTGTTCAAAAATTTCAAAATTAAAGGAAAATCATTATCTGGGCAGCCAAATGGATGGGGTATCCTTGCTACTGTCACCAACAGAGTAACATTTGTAACAAGGCACCAAATGTTTAAGCTAAAGGGCTAATTGCAGTATAATGACAGTAAAAGTGGCTCGAGGACATAAGGGCAAAATGCCAGTAAAATTGCCTCTAGGACATGATACTGGTTATCAATCAATTATATTCAACAGTGTATTTTACTTTGAAGGTAAGTTGGCATTTTACTGAGCTCTTCCATTTGAAAACAATGTGATGACTGCTTTACTCCCTTAGTTACCCAAGTCTATCTTATGATATAGATGATAGCTGATAGACCCTTTCAATTAATGTTTTTTCAACAGAATCCCCTCAATGTATTTGCTCTTTTTCCCTCGCCAACCAGTAATTTGCAAATAATCCTTCTTTAGTAACTTTTTCATTTGTAAATCAGTATATGGTTTTTGGAGATTTTGGTTCAGTTATCTAATCAATTCCACCTTTAACCCTTTAATGACAAGATTGTTTCGTCCTTGTAGTACATTTTGGGACAAAGGCTCTTTTAGCTGTAATTTTCTTCTCTCTCATTTTGTGCACCCACACATATTATACATTGGGTTTTTTTCAGGACAAACAGGGCTTTCTTTAGACATCATTATTTTTATCATATCATCTAAGTTACTGTAAAAAATTGATAAAATATGGTGATTTTTTGTTAAAAAAATGACTCGTTCTCATTTTAAAAAAAATCTTTTACTCATCTGCAAAAACTAATGAACAAACCTGCTGAATAGGTTCTACTATTTGTCCTGAGTTTAGAAATACCCAATGTTTTTATGTATTTTCTTTTTTCTGTAAGTTATTGGGCAATAAGTACAAGTAGCTTTTTGCTACTTCAAAACCATTTTCTTCCAAATCTGGTCATTCTGCCCCATGTGCTATTTTGGGTATCTTTGAAGCCGGCCAATGCAATTTACCCCATCAAACCATATATTTTTGAAAACTAGACACCCCAAGGTATTTCAAATGCTGGTATTTTAACCCTTTCCATGCACTAATTTTACCACCAGCTTTTTTCACACTTTACGATAGTAAATCTTTTGTGTATTTTTTTCACACACACGTTGTACTTCAGGTACGAATTTACCGCTCCTGTATATGTCCGTGCCAAACAACACCCCAATATGTGTTCGGCAACATCTCCTGAGCGCAGTGATACCCCACATGGGTTTGTTGGGTTATTTGGGAGGTAAAGGGCCACCTTTGTGAGGTGTGTATTTTTTTGCAATCTAGATATCTGGTCCCACGTCCCATATTTGGGACATGTTTGAAGCCATGATTTACTGACCAGTGATTTGAATCACTGGTCTGTTGTTTAACCCACCGATCGCCGTGAATCGCCACATGTACCATGCTAATAGACTCCTACCCAAAAAGACTGATTGCTGTAATAAAATCAAAAGGTGCTTCAACAAAGTATTACTTTAAGGGTGTGCACACTTATGCAAACAGGGTATTGTGAGTTTGTTTTTTTTTCCCCCCTGAAAGATTGTAGCTTGTTTTGCAATAGAATTGTTCACGTTATTGGTCACATTAAAGGTTCTTTAAAATCACAAGAACCTGGCATTTTAACAGGGGTGTGTAGACTTTTTATATCCACTGCATAGCTCTGCTGTATACTATTTTGGAGAAGTGACAGACTAACATACAATTTAGATTTCTATTTTTGCCTGTTATGCTTGTTTTTCTCCCCGACAGTTTACGAAAATTATATTTTCCGACATTTTCATTTTAAAAAGCGAACGCACTTTCAGATGTTCACGGATTTGGTTTAATTACTCTGACTGGAAAATCGAAGCATTAGCTTTTTCTTACAACTTAATGGATAATTTCAGCATGCCTGGAAATGATTAAATGCGGTGCTGCTTCATGCTGTTTTTTTTTTTTTAATTGATTGAGTTGAGTTTGCGGTCAAAAAAAGACTGTCAAACACAGCTTATCTGTAATTATCAGTAACCAAAAACATACGCGCACCCTCCTTGTGGCACACAATAATAGTCTTGTTGTTGACATTGGGGTGACTTTTTTTTTGTGGCAATCAACTAATGGCATTACGGTAAAAAAAAATTGAAGATAAAATAACATTTATAGAATAAAACCTAAACAAAAACGACCAGGTTCCATTTGGATTTTAAAGGATTATTATACAGTTTTACACTGAATTTTAACCCACGCTCAGGAAGAAGAGGACACTGAAACTCTTTTGCCCATGTGGAAGCTGTTAAAAGTTGATATACGTCATGGAAAGAATTTGATACATTAGAAGATACATTTTAATTGAAGTCTGCTATTATATGTGTATTTGTAAAACCACTGGTGATGTCTCTGTTTTCGACATTCAAAGAGAAGATAAAAGTAATCACTTTTCCTTGTAGCCTGGGGGCAATCTGTTAAAAGTGTTCTTTGAGTTATCTTCAAACTAGATTAAATATGAACATTTTTTTTTTTTTGCTACAGATACATTAGATATTTGTCAAAACGCTTGCTTAAAAGTGAAAGAGAAGTAGAGTTAACCATACCCAAGAAAGGGTAGATGTCCTAAGGGGGGGAAATGCTGGAGTGGGAACATATAATGTTCTTTGAGGTTTATCTGGAATATTTACATAGTATACATTTTGTTTCTTCAATATTGAATCATGCAGTAAAATAATACCTTTATATTAACTGAAATAAACCTTGTTCTATCCCTTAAAAGGGAAATCCGTAGGTTAAAGGGCCGTGCAAACGACTAATAGGCTCACTTGCACGGCCCCTTACCACTAGTTGCTATGCAGAAAAAAGAAACAAAAAAAAACCTGGGACCCTGCTGCAACAGTTAAAAGTCTGTGCCAGCGACCAACAAAGTCGCCGGTACGGACATTTAACTTAGCATAATAACTTATTATAACTTCGGACAGAATGCTGCCCCCTGTTGGTACGATACATTGAGTAGCTTAATAAGTTATTATGCTACTCAATATAAAACCAACAGAGGGCAGCATTCTGTCCGATGATATATTAGCCATATGTTAAATGTCCACACTCGTGGACATTAATTCTGTCAAACTTGCAAACTCTTTTTTCTGTTTATTTGGGGGGGTTATTAAACCATTACACGAAAGGATCATGGGAATATATTTTATTTGAATAAATGCAAATGAGCACACTAGCATATATGGCTAATATATGTTCAGATAGAATGCTGCCTTCTGTTGGTAAGATACATTATGTAGCATAATAACTTTGGATTTCAAGCATATGGAACAATGCTACTCAATGTATAACCAATAGAGGGCAGCATTCTGTCCGAACATATATTAGCCATATGTGGCAGTGTGCTCATTTGCATTTATTCAAATAAATATATTCCCATGATCCTTTTGTCTAACAGTTTAATACAAAAAAAACCAAAATAAATAGAAAAAAAGAGTTTACAAGTTCTACAGAATTAACTGTTGCAGCGGGGAGACCAGCGGATCATGGGAATATATTTAATTTAAATCATTAATAAAAGAAAATGAACACACTACCACATATGGCTAATATATCTTCGGACAGAATGCTGCCCTCTGTTGGTTTTACATTGAGTAGCATATATTCTGCCCGATAATATATTAGCTATATATGGTTGTGTACTCATTGGTCGGCAGCAGGAGGCCCCCTGCTGGCGGCCAATAGAGTTGCTCATACGCACATTTAAACTACTGGCGCCAGAGCTGCTGCGGTACGCGTTAACCCCGTATTAACCCCCTAACTGGAAAAAAACGAAGAAAAAACAAACACGAAGAATGTCCACGAATATTCGCCCGAAGAGAAGACAGGAACGGGCGAATATTCGCGGAATACGGAGATTTTTTTTGCCGAAGACGAGCACCAAGACGAAGAGCCCCCTGGTGCCCAAGTCTAGTAATAACACCCCAGCACTCTATACAGTAATAACTTGTGCATTTGTATTCGGGAGAACATGAAAGTGAACACAAATGTTGCATTTTCGTTGTTCAAACTGAATAACAAGCGAATATGGTGGTGGAAAAATCTACACGAAGATGCATGACACAATGAGTTTTTGTTTCTCATGTTCATTTTCGTCAATATCTCCTAGATAATCTCCCTGGTCCCTTCCCCCATACATGTCACTGTCTCTAACCTGTCTTAAGTCTAACGTAGCATAGCAGGAGTTAATACAAGAATCCGTAGGATTGCGCCAGGATTTAAAGGTCCGTAAGGGCAACTCTATTGCATTTGCATCCTGGCGCCAAAGCCATTGGTCTCCCCAGGTCAAGTTGCTCCGAGGTTTAGCTTGGGGGACTAAAATGATAATCCCCATTCCTCCCAGACCAAGTTACTCAGAGCATTTGCCTGAGTCTGAGATAAGTGCTCTGAGCAAATTGGCCTGGGGGGAACGGAGATTTTAGACCCCATGGCAGTCAGGGTGTTTGTCTAGTAGATTGGGCTCAGATAACAGAGCAAGAACTCATATAAATGGATAATATGCAGCTGACTACAAAAATTATATTATGGAAAAACTGTTTTGGAATACACGAAAAAACTTTATTTTTTTGGAAATGCATTTTAATCTCATACCACTAATGAGAAAAATGGTGGGAGTTTCCCTTTAATCCCTCCTAAAAAATATTATGAAGTGATAACTCCACTCGTACACTCATTTTGAACTTTTGGGTTGTCCTCAGTTTGGTGGCTCCTGAAGAAAGTCAGCTCTCAAGATCTTGGCATTTGAAGGCCATTGGAGATGGCTCTGATGAGTACTCCATCACCTTATGTGTATTAATGTCTTTAAATAGTAAGAACTATTCTCTCTACTTCTCTCTACGACATAGACTCATATGTGACTTCTTGCATTTTGTCTAAAATAAAAATAAAATAATCTTTAGGGATTTAGCAAGGTCCTAAGGAAAGAAATCGGTCCCTATAGTAACATTTTAACCAGAAAGCGAGGATGTATTCTTCCCTTCTTAAAATGTGGAGCATGATAAATGTCTTAGTGAAGAAGTTTGATCATAGTTCACGACTTTATTTTTATCACGGAATATAAGTTTTCCTTGCAATAAAATGCACACGTGGGAATTAGCACTCACTCATCCAAAGAAGAAAAAAAAAATTAAACAGAGAAGTTAATTGGGGTTAAAGCTCTCACCAGCTACAAAAACAGAAAATTTTTCATTCCAAAACCTTCACTTTAGATTAAGTAGATTTTGTTACTTTTAGAACCCTGGTGTGTTTTGGTAATAAAGTATTTCTCTCAGAGATCTGACTATTAAATATTTATTTCTATATTATTACTGTGCAGATGCCTATGCATCGGATATCTGTCCAAGTGGTTTGCAACAAGGATATAGTTTATCATTAACGTAATAGATCATTTAAAAAACAGATTTAGAACTCATAAATTATTTAAGACGTCTTGTGCACTCTAGTGTACTTGGTTGTGTATTTATTTACACAGCTGCGGGAATATATTATACCAGGCTGTATAACAGGAGATACAATACAAGCATTGACGATAAAAATAAATATACAGATATATGTGATTAAAAAGAGGGGATTAAAGTGACAGTAAATTATAATGATGTAACGTCTAAAAAATATATCACAACTGTATTTTTTTTAGCCTTCTATGCTTTTTAGGATGTGAGCTCTGCCATTATATGGGCGTATAGTGACACGGAATGCCCGATATTTGTCTTCAGTGGTTTTTTTAATGCTACTCACTGGGAATGCACTGAATTCTTGCTTTGTTTCGTGTATATATTGATCAGTGCAATTCTAGCAACCCAGAAAACTGAACATGTATGCTTTCCCTGTGTGTGTGTGTGTGTTTGTACCATTACATAAGTTATGGTGGGTAAAGGTGATGGAAAACCCTTTCACTAAAATTAAGGGAGTAGTACAAGTATTAAACACTCATCTACAGATACCAGACAAGCCAGAAGGCTTGGTTTTAACTCAGAAATCTCATGGTGCTGCCACAACCACAAGGGATTCTGGGTAGGTGCATGCAAATAAGGCCATCAATAATCAACTTTTGCCTCTATAAGGCAATGCATGGATCCCTTGAAAGTAATTGCCACTGTAGAAGACAGCCTTTAGACAAAACTTGGGAAGAGGTGCAACAGCCAGATCACCACTTATTTATTTCTTCCCCCCTCCAACTTCTGTGGGTGACTACCCAGATCCTGCAAGGACCCCACAGTCCCCCTTGAACTGTGTGGGCTTCTGAAGCAAAAGTGGGAGACCACCTGGATCCCACCAGAAGGCCAGAGTCCAGTTACCCCCCTTGACCTGCTTTGGGGAACCACACAGATCTTGCCAGGACTCAGCAGTCTGGCTGTTACATCCTTAATAGCACTCAGCATGCGGTTGCAACATGGGCTTAATCAGTGAGGCTTGGGGTAGCACGAGAAATACCATTACATAAGTTATGGTGGGTAAAGGTGATGGGAAAACCCTTCCGCTTAAAATTAAGGGGATAGTAGAAGTATTATTAAACACCCCTCTACAGACGGCAGACAAGCCAGAAGGTTTACCCTCAGAAATTTCATGGTGCTACCACAACCACAAGGGATTCTGGGTAGGCACATGCAAATAAGGTTATCAATAATCATCTTTTGCCTCTATATCCACTTTATACATGGATCCCTTGAAAGTTATTACCTGCTGTACAGGGCAGCCTTTAGAGAAAACTCAGGAAGAAATGCAATAGCCAGACCACCACTCATGGACAGCTGGGTTTTGTTTTGGGAGGCTGAGGAGCCGTGCTCCTCTTGGTGCAGCATTCTTTGCGTTAGGGCCGGAGAAGCCTGAAGAACTGTTCTGGTTCTCCCCGAAAGGATGTTCCAGACTGGATTCCTTCCCTCCCCCATGGCACATCCGGCACAATCAACACTCATGGACAGCTGTTTTTTTTTTGGAGGCCGAGGTGTGTGCTCCTGGGTGCAGCATTCCGTGCTTAGAGAGCAACGGAAGCTTGTGGATTTTTCTGGGTTCTCCCGAATGGAAAACCCAGACAACATTCCCCCCCCCCATGGGAGGGGCGGATCTTTAAGTCTCACCTCAAAGGGTGAGACTCCTTTAGACTTCGAGTCAATCCCGCAAGGGAATGACCCCTTTTTTGGATGGAGGGAGGGGCCATAAGGCTCCCTATACCTCCTCCAACAGAAACAAGCGTCACTGCTCTAAAGAAAAGAAAAACAGTGACCAAAAACATGGTGTCCAAAAAAAATGTTCAAAAAATCATAGTGATGCCTCACGTGGAATTTAATATCATGAAATCAAACCAAAATTAATAGGCAGGCGTGCAAAAAGAGTGATAAATAATAAATAAATGACTTGCCATTTCTGGCAAAGCCAAATGCCCAGAATGGCCAGGGGGAAAAGCGTGCACATAAGGACAAACCTGCCAATTGAGCACTCACAGTGCACAGAGGCATGCACTCTGTGCAACCGTGACTCCAGGATTGTGCCACGGCAATCCCAATCCTAAATCCAGAGAATCAAGCAATTCCCCCTTTTCCCATAGGATGATACACTTGATCTTAGCCAAAGGCCTTAATTGCACTCATCAGTGTAAAGTTGTGATATCAGTATAATACTTGAGGCTTAGAGTAACCAAGAAATACCATTACATAAGTTATGGTGGGTAAAGGTGATGGAAGACCCTTCTACTAAAATTAAGAGGGTAGTAGAAGTATTATTAAACACTCATCTACAGACACCAGACAAGCCAGAAGCTTGTTTTTCCCTCAGAAATCTCATGGTACTGCCACAACCACAAGGGATTCTGGGTAGGTGCATGCAAATAAGGCTAATAATTATCACCTTTGCCTCTATATCCACTTTATACATGGATCCCTTGATCTACAGTCTGGTGTCTGTAGATGAGTGTTTAACAATACTTCTACAATACAATACTTCTTAAATTTAAGTGGAAGGGTTTCCATCACCTTTACCCACCATAACATATATATATATATTATATATATACACACTATATCTATATCTTATTACCGTAACACCTGTCAGTGAGATATATAAACATTAATAACATTTCGTCCTCCAACTTGATATGTTAGAAGCAGGAAAAATGGGCAAGCCTAAGAATCTGAGCGACTTTGACAAGAGCCAAATTCTGATGGCTAGACAACGTTTTCTTTTACATCACGTGGATGTCCGGGTGCGTCGCTTACCTGGAGAACACGCGGCACTGAGATGCATCCATGGAGGCCGCACCTCGCAACTCACAGGATCTGCTGCCAGATACCACAGCGCACCTTCAGAGGTCTAGTGGAGTCCAGCGCTGTTTGGATGACAAAAGGGGGACCTACACAATATTAGGCAGGTGTGTATATATGTGTATGTGTGTATATATATATATATATATATAAATTTTTTTTTGTTTCTGTAAACATAGTTATTTCATGGTGTATGAACCCCAAATCAATTGCTTAGGAAAAAGAAATATAGCAAATATCTGCGGAAAAACGAAGTGCCCATATGTTTTAGTACTTGGGATGCATATTATCGTTATTCATTTATATTTCAGACTGGCTGGCTTATAAACAGGTCATTATTCTACTCTTATTGATAACAAAATTGAATTTTAAAAAAGTATCTCCACCCTATTAATCAGAACAGAAAAAAAACACATATTGACACCAAATAGCTTCATGTGGGTTTATGGTACTTTATATATTGTTCTTGATTTCCACTTGACATTCTTCGGTGAGTTTTCCTTGTTTCGGTTTAGAATGTTGCCTGTGTTATTGGAGATTGCTTCACAGAACATTTCGTGCTTATCGTAAGTACCTGGAACACACACAGATTCCCTCGGTACGTTTTATAGCTTTACGGGGAGCCGACTGTATATTGGAGAGACAGCACCTGGCAATAGCATTTGAAGTATGTTTCAAATTGATTTAATTTGATCCTATTCACAGTCACTCTTATTTTTACACATTTATGATGGGAAAATGTGCTTTTCATCCAATATCATTTTCTTTACAAAGAGGTGTAAGGGGACTTTGGGCTATATTTCTAGATGTTTCTCTTTTTGTATAGATTGCTCAATATACAATATACTTGTATAACTGCCCATGGTGTCTTCAGGATACACAGATCGGTGAATGTGTTTATCCCCCAAAATCAAAAACAGTAGTAACAGTCTGTGGACATAACCTCCCTGTGAACTTTCACCAAAATGGCGGAGCTTCCGGTGGCGTCCTCTCCCCCGATTGAATGATCAGGGGAGAGGACGTCACTGGAAGTTTGGCAGAAGTTCACACAAGGTTACCTTAAGGCAAAATGGCGGAGCTTCTGGTGACATCCTTTCCCCAATAGCCAATCAGAGAGTGGTGAGAGAAAGACCCCGCAAATTTTGGATGAAACTTGGAGCTTTAGCTTTTTTCATGGAGGGGGGGGTCTGTCCTAATTTTTAGAGATTTGTACGAATTCACCCAGGGATTCACCCAGAGTCTCTGGGCAAAACGTGGAGAGTTCCCCAGTATGTGCTAGCCCCGCCACTATTTAAAGCTAGCTCCACACCATGCATGAGTACCACTTGCCTACATGGCTTGATAGCCCTATAATGTACAAAGCCATTAACTCAGAAGAGCCTGCCCCAGGTATGTATATTCTGCCCTAAAACAGGCAGGCATAGAGCAGCGTTTAGGGGGCGACAGCCGCCGTGTCTCCAAACCTGGGGCAAATTGCCCTTTTGGGCAAACAGATTCTCTGTTGATCTGTGTTAGAATGGAGATCTCGGATCTCATTAACTGGCTTATTTACACTATAGAGGATTGTGTCTCAGTTGGTTAAAAGGCAGTACAGTTCCATGGATTCCGCTACTCCTCAAACTTGGCCACTTTAACGTAGTGGCGGGCTAAGCAAATACACGGCCATATAGTGTGACGGAATCCCAATATTTATTTATGCCTCATATTTATTGAAAGAAAATAGAAATAGACGTATAGTAATCTAGGCAATGGGAAAAATCTCCACCTGGCACCACATTTTATGGATTTTAGGTCTAACCGCAACAATTTGAAAAGGTGGAAAATTAACACAGAAGGAAATATACTTATGTAGATTTCCAAATATAAACCAATTGATTTTTATTATTATACAGTATAAGACCTCCCAACTTCAAACTCGGTCCTTGGAGTCAGTAAAGGGAAAATCCCTGGCCAAATTCTTGAGGTATTTGAAGGCTCCAGTATTAAAGCCCTTATACAATTCCATGTGTTTTCTTTCTACAATCCTCTGATTGCCCGGAACTTTGTAATAATTGGCTATTTATCACATAAAGCACGCCGATCATTCTTACTGTAAATGTTTTAAAAAAAAAAAGGCAAGCTACCCTTTAGAAATCGTAAAACACCCATGGGACAGGAAGGAGGCATTTTTAGCCAACAATGCTAAATATTAGGCTATTTTATGAAACAGAATTTATTGCAAGTGTTCTGGAACAAGAGACCATTTCACGTGGAAATGTTATATTAAGAACTCATATACAGAAAGGTCATTTTTGAGATTAACAGTATATCATTAATCTGGAAATACCACTTAAGCCAAATGCGTGGATAATATATTTAATATAATGTATAAATATGTATGTCTTTTCTCCTTAATATACATTTTGAACCATAGAATTATATTAGTATTATATTTTCATAAGTTTAATGGTGTATGATCTTTGCACTCTATGCCACAAGAAAAAAGCAGAGCTGACCTTGGGGTAACTGGTGAGAGGGCTAAGTGAAATGGCAGATTCAAAATGGCGCATTTTATGGACAGTCCAGTTTCAACTTACTAACTTCATTATGCATTTTGAAGTCCAACGTCAGCAAGTTCCTCCTGCTAGAAAGGCTGAGCCACCCTGTTAAGTCAATCAGTGACACAGGACGGGAGACCTCTGCAGTAAAACCAGGGGCAGATTGCCCTATAGGGGGATAGGTACCACTCGTATAAGTTCTCCCCAACCACTTTTTTGGCCTCCATAGCGTGCTCTACTGGTTCTGTGCTTCCTTCTAAAAGCGGAATGCCAACAAATGATGTCATATCCCAGTTCTCAATAGAAAAGATGGCGGTTGTGGAAGAAGGTCCCAGAGGATGGCTTGTTGAGCCAAACCATAACATATCTCTGGTTGTTATTGACTAACATTCAAGTTACATAGAAGAATAGAATTTAGCATAGAATTAGCAATTCACCATCTAGTTTGTTCTTTTTTTTTACCTGCTATTAAATCTGTACTTGGTTCTTGTTCTCGTCTTTTGTCATTTTCAGGATAGCCTGATGGCATTTTGTTCCACTTATCTACCACCCTCTCATTGACCTTAGAAATATAAGGAAATTGTTTTGCTAAAAAAAACAAAACAAAACCCAAAAAACTAGATAGTTTGAAAAAAAAGCATTGGCCGAGTTGTGTTGTTGGCATGCTGTTTATGAACGTAGCTTTGTAGGAAGCCAAATATTTCATATCAAAGGGAGCTGGTTGGAAATATCTCTATAAAATAACTAAAAATATAAGTACATTGTCAAATGACCAAATGCAACTGTGCAAGAAGAATAACCCTGGGATTTTAAAACCAAATAATGGATTTAACTTCTCAGCAGATACTGTTACGAGACACATACGCGGCCAACTGGATTCTTCCCATATAGATAAGAGCAGTTGACTCCATTTTTTATGTTTCTACCTGCTCAAGAAGCTTGAGTGTTATTTGGTCTTGTTTTGTGCCATTAACATAATCTTGTCTTTTTTGACTGCTTTTAAACTTGGTCCTTGGTCATGCTCAAATTCCCCCCCTAACTGTATTAACATCTACCACCACCCAAGAAAGTAATAATTGGCCCCAAAAAAAAAACAAAAAAAAAAACCACAGAAATGATCATTCTCCACTATAATTGAGTGCAATTTTGAGCTAAATCACAGGCTATGTATAATAGCGGATAATGAATTAAAAATTGCCATTCCGCAGAACTTTACCTGACTAGAATACTAAGTATGCTAATTAACATAAGTGTATTTTATTTCAATATAGTAATATTTTTTTTTAAAACCAAGCTTTGTGTTTTAAATTGGCATTCCGCTTTGCAAAGTCAGATTAACTAAAAATCTGCAATCAGAGTAAAATGCACAATTTAAATCTAGAGTCCAATTTAATTAATACAATGAATAAAATTAATTTTTTAAAAAAAACTTTTTAATTAAAAATGTAAATTCTTTGAAAAATGAAAAAATATTTTCAATGTAAAAAAAAAAAATAATAATAAGTAAAATTTGTTAATATGAGTAACCCTAATATTCCCTTGAGCACAATACGGCTGCAGTCCTTATCAGGGATTTTAACAGAACAACTTTAACGGAAAATACGCTGTTGCCATGGAAATCACTTCCCCTTCTGATTTTCATTATAATATACTGTTTTTCATTCGTCTTAAAAAATATATTGGCTCTTTATAAAAAAAATAATATATTGCTGCTTTTGCAATAATCCGTGATTCTCTTATATCATCTGTTATAAATTGTAAATTTTTTTGTTGTTGTATACAATTGGTGGCTTCTAGACAAGAATTTGTTATTTTCAGTCACTTAGAATTGCATTCAAGATTTTTTCTTTCTTTTTTTTTTTCTTTTCTTTTAATGGCTATTTCTACGGTACTATATTTTACAGAAAAAAAGTACAGCCCTGCGCTTGGCTGTTTTTATAAACTAAACAGCGAAAACCCCCATGGAATGACTTCTGGATGCGAAAGCCTGGGAATCCAGTGGGTGAGTTCGAAACCTGAAAATATTTCAACTCAACACAACAACCATATTCTCAGAGACGTCCTCAACAAAGAGGATTTTCAAGATCATTTCTCTGTTAAAGTAAACATTTTGGGGGAAAAATGAAAGCCTTCATCGTTACAAAGTGCTATTTTGCCCTTTAAACCTTTTATTTAGTATATTTAAATAAACCAAAATGCCTTTGTTTCATACTAATACTTCCTTTGAAGTTTAATTTTTGTATTGTAAGTAAATTATGATGAATTCTTTATTAATGATGAATTATGCAAAGACAGGTAATGTTTACCCTTTGGCTTTTACGGTGAACCAATCAAAATCTTCCATATAGTTAAATAACAAGGACAAGGCATTTTTCTTATTGTAAAGACCCGAACCGTAATCAGTCGTTGGTCTCGTCTTAGATTCAGGAGCCTTATGTCTATCTATGTATGTATGTTTAATGTTAAACCTCTATCACTTCTGCTGGGGGGCTGATCTACTACTCACTCAATAAAGTCAACTTTTGGTGCCTTTTCATGACCATTACTCCCGACATTACAAATTGGAAAATGGCCATATGCATCTCTTGAACGGAGAAGAACGTCCATATGTCTGCTGGGCACTTGACCTGTGGTCAGTCCGGGTGTCAGTATATGAGTTGTATGCGGGAGTGGAAATAGTGCTAGTACATGTCAAAAATATTCTGGTGTAAAGTTTGAAAAGTGGTCCAATCATCATAAAAACCAATGGAATGTTCATTACTCAATCTTTTGGTGGTCTCCTATAGAGCATGGTGGGGGTTAAGACAAATTAGTTTGATGGGGCAAGAAGCAGCACACCCATGTTTCCAGCATACCCAACATTCGATGCTAAATGGGATTGTGGGTTCAAAGTCAATAATTTGGAAGGCATGAAGCGCACCCATGCCTCTTTCATCCCATATGCTATAGGTGCAGGGCCGGCCATACAATGGAGCAGAGTGGGGCAATTGCTCCACACAGGAAGTGTACATAACGGGGGGCAGCAGAGGAAGGGTAGATAATGGGGGGACTGCTTTTTAAACTTCGCCCTAGGCGCCATTATGTCTTGGGCCGGCCCTGTATAGGCGGACTGGGGAAAAAAAGGGGGGAATAGCTCACTAATTCTAAATATCCCAGGTGTGGGGGCAAGGTCCATCCAAGCCCCATTCTGGTTATCAGGGGAGCAGTCTGTGAAAATGACTTCAATCGATACAACCTGTAAAGAGATATTTTTTTGCCTCTGCAACATCCATGAGTCCACATCCATGAGGGACCATTCCAAAAATAATAATTAAAAAAATTGCCAAAAAAAAGTAAAATAATTCCTGCTTCTGCAAAAAAAAAAAATCACAACATGTCCAATGATAGTAAAATTGGCTGGATGATGCATTCTGGTAGCTTTCGACTATCATATAATCATTTTATTTAATTTAGTCTATTTTAGTATATTGGATCCATTTGTTACCGAATGCTGGACATGAACTTTTGACCATTATTCTGTTCTCATTTATGATGGCGCAACATACAGTTTACGGAAAGGTAATAAACCAGATACCATGACTTTTTCCATGTGTTTGCAGAGTGATTTAAAACCACTGACAGATGCCTATGCCAGTTGAAAGAACCTGTCACATTGACCAAATGTAGCTTTTTTTGCATACATTTCCATCTTAAATAACCGCAAAGAAAGCTTACATTACCGAGAATGATCAATGGTGATCTGTTTGTTGAAAATGTCATCCATTACGACTGATTCTGGTACACACTGGGTAATTGAGAAGAAAAATGTCAATATTCAAAATGCAAGGCATGTACCCAACACACAAATACAATTTACCGTATATGAAACCATTAGTATTTTATTTATTAATAAGTCAATAACTAGCTTGTGAATCATTGGTTGGTTCTGTTGAGTTTTATTCTGTACTTGTTACAAACTGACCAATTTTGGGTGCACAAAGCATGAATTATTTGTCATTTGCCATGTTTCAAACAATATGGCAGAAGCATACATGAGATCAGACTAATATCCAGTGTTTATACACAAAAGGCTGGATATTCCCCATGTTTCTGGACCCATTCTCCATGTTTCCTTTCAGATCTGAATGCCTTGGAACGTCATTCTGTAAGACTAACATATTTTGTAACAAACATATTGAGCATATCTGGTAACCAGTAGTCTAAAGCAATGATGTGCTTGCAGATTAATCACTAATAGTACTAAAATTGTCTCGAAATGCCAGGTCCTATGCTGCAGAAACAGGGTTTTTCTCTGGAATTCCTGCAGCCAATTATATCTTGACTTCAACGTTATATGACATTTGCTGCAGGCTTCAGGAAGTCACCTTGATGAGGTGGTCCTATATTTGAAGTTTCCAAAACACTTCCTCAAGTGCTAGGGTTCCTACTGGAGGCAGTACTCCCAAAATCTCGGATTACAGCAGCACAGTGGACTGCCTCCCTCAGTCCTTTTCGTGACAATGATGAGAACTCACTTATATTCATACAATAGTTTTCATTAACAAAAATACTTTGTGGGTATATTCCAGTGAGACCTTCCCAATTCACTTGAACCAAGACACTAAAAGGTGTGCAAAATGGTTGGCCCAGTGTCTCCAGGTAAAGCTCTGCGTCTCTGGGTCTCTCTGGGTCAGTTTCCTCCAAGAATGGGAGCAGCATATGGCCATGCCAACTTCCCACTCATGCCACACCTACTTCCCACCCACTTTTAACTGCTCCACACCCAGTTCCCTCCCACTAAAGGTTAGTAGGTGTGGCTAGCCCCAACCCCACATGAAGCCACCCCCTAGAAGAGAGAGAGCACCAGGTAGCCTGGTCTGGGAAGTTCCCATATATGGTTATATTCAACAAAAGACACATTTCTTTACATCTGATTATTATACATATATTTTTTATCTGGTATTTCTTTTAATCATATTATGGATAGGTTGATGACATTTTTATATATTTCATTTATGCCCAATGCAGTATTTTAAAGACCATGGATGTGTGAATGAATCCTGAGGCAATTATACATTTAGATGTGTAGAAATATGAATATACGTGATATAGCCTGGGAATCACAAACTAATGTTTTTATTAAAAAAAAATTGTATGTATATATTTCCTGAGAGCTACCTCATAACAGGAATCTATTTCACCAATGCAATTAAATGCTTGCTTAATCATACACACGCATTTCATCACGAGATTGGCACTGTTTATTCTATTTGAATTATTTGTGTTGAAATCCGCATCACATTTTTTCTCAGTTGGGACAAACACACAAGTAGCTTGTACATCACTAAGAGGAAACATTGCAGCCCCGGGTGTCTGGATTATTTTGCTTATGGGCAGGCATTCATTCACATAGCACACAGACACAGAAATAGACCAGAACAAAGATTTAAAAAAGTGATTTGTTTCACATTACAAGACATTAAGCTCCTGTTTCTTAGACTTCACCTTTAGACCTCCCAACAGATCCTTCTGTTTTTTCTTAAGAGATAATGTATATTTACAAAAGTGTCAGACATTGGCTGCGAATGAATTATACTAAAGAAATATCAAACAAAGCGAAGGATTCTTAAAGTAAGCAAGATACATTGTAAATCCAAATAAAATTGATCAGGAGGAATGTGTGAGATTTATGAACACTTTAAGATTGCCTAATTTGCAAAATAGGTTTAAAGCTGATCTGTCGGTTTCCAAATATTATGCTTTACCGTTCAGAATACTAAACATATATACGTGTGTTTATAGATTAAAATAAGAAATATGCGTGTATTTGAAACCCAGTTTATTTGTGTGACATTGGAGAAGGCCTCTCACTGTTCTCGAGACCTGCATGATTATTCCTCCCTCGCACGTTATCTCTCCCTTAATGTTAAATTGCTGATTGTTGTTGATTGGTTCGGGCAGTCTTTGTGAAGTCGGGATGCGGAAGGGGAGATAACATGACTTAACTGATAGATTAGATCTGACACTTTTTCCAAACAGATCTCAGATTCCTTGGGATAAACCGCTTTAATCCAAAAATTAATAATAAAAAAAACCTGTGATGCAACATTTCCCCTTTAAGTATCCCGGCAATTTACATTGAAAGATCAATTTGGTCTTTGGAGGATGTAAGTAGCTGGGAGCAGGGCCAGAGTGGCGGCCCTGGCTCTTTAAGGCCAGCAGCCGCCTGATGATGTAAGTGTATCTGACAGCTATGCGTGGTTGCGCACAACATTTGCTGGGCACATCCCCCTGTTGGCCGCTCGCTGCAGCACCCTATTTGCCACAGGAGTGTGTGGTGCTGTTGGATTCTGCAGAATTCCTCTATGCATTTGGGAGGGGACCCCAGGAAAATTTAAAGGGGGCACAGATATCAAACCCATTATTACATATGACGGATGGAGTGTCCCTGTAAGGCAAACATTGTTTTAATCAGCACATTCCGTAAAAGTCAAGGACCTTAAAAATCCTCACTTATATCACTGAATTCCACACTCAAATAATATGTTGAATATTGCAGATTTTAAGAAAATTCGAGCATTTAAGCAATAAAGTTTGCTGCAACAGTAACACTAAATTACCTGCACCTACGAATCTACATTTTGTTCTGGTAAAGAAGGGCATAATGTTGACGAACTAGGTTTAACGTAACTGTATAAAAAATGTACTTTACTTTATTTTATATTTTTGTTCATTGCTAGGTTACATGGAAATGCCAGAAAAATTCCATTAAATAAAAAATAAAACCTTTTTTTTTTTCTTCTCCTTTCTACAAATCTTGATGCTAAGCCATCATTTTATTTTAGAACATTATTCAACAAATGACATAATCCTTTGAATGATTATCAGTTTTCTGCTCTCAGCATTGAAATGTTCGAGTAAGCATGACTCGCAGCCAACGAAAGGAACCGTCAGTACTAAACGTTGCAGGTGTGACCCCGATTCTTCGTGACCAGATCAAGCAAGCAGATAAATTTCTGAGCTGTTAAAGTCAAACACATGTTTCTTTGTATGTTGAAATAAGCAACATGTACATGAAAGCCATAAATGCGAATGTTTTTTCTTTTTTTTTTCTTTTTTTTTTCTTTTTTTTTTTTTTTCGGGAGCTAATCTATAGAATGGAGCATAATACAGCGAATCACCATAAACAGTTCAGCATTTTTTTGGTGGAGACCAGATTATACAGGTGGGACCCAGATGGCTCCTGCAGAGAATGTTCTGGTAAATATTACATAGAAGTAGGTCAGAGGGTTAGAGTGAATGATTTAAGGTGTCATACGTTCAGTTCTTTGCTCCTGCAGGAGATCTTTATGGACAAATTCTCCGAGGGAAAATATGTTTCCAGCTTGTATACAATCAGAATTTTATAGCGCTTGAAATGGCAGGTCCTATGGGGATGGCATAGGAATGAAACCAAAGAAATATGTAGGTTTATTTTGCAACTAACCCAAAAATAACTTATACTTTTCAGTGCTGGAGAGGAGCTTTGGTACAAAAAAAGGTTAAAGGAAAATACTGGAAAATAAAAATTGTTATTATTTATTGATTGATTTATTTAGCAAAATTATATTCTGCGGTGCTGAGCAATGGAACAGATAAATTATTTTAGTAGTAGTAATATCTTTATTTAGTAACTTATATAACATCATCATATTCAGCAGCACTGTACAGTGGGATAGGTAAGTAGATAGATAGATAGATAGATGAAAAATTATTCCAATATAAGCTGAGAAATATGGTATATATTCTTTCAGTTTATCTTCACACCTCCAAATGTTTTGCATATCTAACATATCATGAATGACATCATCCATAATATATTGAAGACATCACATATTACCATTACAGCCATGGCTCTGGCTATCGGGAGTCCACATGTGCAGGATTTAGGCCCGTTACCTACAGTGGGCAGCCCCGCTGACATTGTGAGCGGCCCTGCGCAATTGCTGGAAAAGAAGTGGGCAGGGAAGTGAGGCGCTCCCTCCAACCAGAGATTGGGCTATCCTGGCGAAAGAGTTCCTAGGTATGATTACAGCTGATTTCTAGGCATCCATTTTGGTGGCATGTGTCCCCACCCATTCCTTTCCCAGTTCCCATCCATTCCCTGTTTAAATCTCTTGGAGTCTAGCTTTGCCTCTTTACCTCAGATGCATCCCCTTCAGGCTTCCTATAAGGAGTAAGAGAGCTCCAGAGGGGCCGAACTCTTTGCTTATTCTTCATATTTTTTTCAACCATTTATGAGGTCACTTATGAAGTAATAGATGGTGTGATATGTGATGTAAAATAAGGCTATTTTTACTTGGAATTACAAAGAATAGTCCCCTCAAAAAGCTATAAGAGAGAACCCTTTAAAATAGTAATTTGTACTGTGTGTGCCCTTTAGTAGATATACGCATGGGAAGGAAGTAGGCAGTGGCGGTCTGGAAGTTTGCAGAATATAGGCGGAGTCTGGCCAGGAAGTGGGTGCAACCAATCATTGATCCCCTGCAAGGAGACCTAGGGAAAAAGTGTTTCACCTAGAGACTCCAGATAAAACCCCAAAACCTCGTGTCCCAATGATTAGAATTATGATTAATCAGAATGTTCCTATGTTCCAGGTCCACCTGCTTGCCCCTCACATCTTCATCTACATCTTAAGCGGTCGAGACAGATTATTTTCTGTAATTAAGCTCCAAATTGCTCTTGCTTAGGTTTCCTTGTCAAAAGCTGTGCTTTCATTGGACGCGTCTTCACTCCAGATCTGATTAGTGTCCGTTGGGAACCATGAAACGAAGATATAGGGTGTTAACCAAAGATCTTGGCTATAATTCAAACTCCGTGGTGCATTCTTCCTCTCAGTTTAAATTATTTTCTATTACTTAGCAAATTAAGTGCAAAATTAATGCAAATGATTCTAAAAGGAAACTCAAATAAACTGATTAAACCAAACCTCCCGAGAAATGTTCAGTGCCTTGACCTTACATATCCTTTACATTCTCTAATTTAGATATTACAACGTATAGCTGTGTATGTGTCCCATCATGTTAACCTTCATAGCATAAGATTTTTTTTTTATTTAGAGATGTACATTTATATATTTTTATCGGTTGATCGGTTTGTCCAACCGTATGGAATGTAAGAAGAACTGCGTAAAATTTTGGTGGTAGATATAAATAAAAGATAATAATAATAATAATAATACTATGCCACTGACATCAACGAAACATCTGAAAAAATTCTAATTCCATGTTTTATTTTTACATCATTAGTATATTTTTTTTTTTCATTTTTTACATATAACCAAATTCTTTGGAACCTAAAAGGTTAAAATCCCCTGCAAAATAAAATAACAAACTATAATGCTTTCCTCTGTACCTTTCATTTAAAGCATGACCTTCCTGCTTTGGCTTTTAACTATCGGGCTTGTGGCCGGAAATATCTCTCTAATTATATGTTGAAGGAATGGAAAGTGTTCTTATATGACAGGTGAAATGTCACGTTAGTGCGCTTAGTTTCCCTTGATTGCACCAAAGTTTGATTGCCACGTTTTTGCAGCGTGCGTATGACCTTTTTTTTTCCGGTAAGCTCCGCTTGCCTTCTTAGGGCTTGCGTGCAAACACGGGCCACTTTCTCACAATTAAAAAAAAATATATATTCTGTACAGCTTTTCCTGTAAAAACTCTACAATTCTGTTTTCTTTCATGATTACTGTATGCTTGCTTGGTCTGGCTGCAATTATAAAGACCACAAGTCTAAAAAGGTAAGCATTATTGAACAAATAGCCCCAAAAAAGTGCCCAGGTATGACCAAACTCTCGTTTATGTGATGCACAGTAGGCTACATCAAAGCGCTGTTTTTCGTCAACAACTGATTTTATGTTTATATCATTTTGGGGTCATTTAAAACGTTCTTTGGAATTTCTGGAAAATATTCAAGGTTCATACATTGCTCCTGAAAATATAAACAATGGTTTCTCTAAAAGAGACATGCTTAAGTACATAAAGTGCATTATCGGCCACCGTGGTTGCAGGATATATGACAGTTCCAGGTCATAATTTTCCGCACGGCATGAAAACTCTCATCTGTATGTCTATATAAACAAGAAAGCGTTGGACAACCTCAAACATTCTTCTTCCTTTTGTAAAACATGGTGGAACAAGTAAAGGGCTGAATATTTGGAATATACGGTTTCCTTTAGAAGTCATATTGAAGGTATGAGATTAAAACTAGAAAAAAATTAATTTACCCCCAAAGTTATAAAAAAATTAATTAAATAGTACATGCTGTGAGATACGGATGGGGTGGACCTTTGGGGCTGTACAACGCTATGATACACTCATACCCACCAAATATCCTTGGCTTTTGAAAAAATAGAGTCATCTGGGAAGGATGGACTTCCCAAAAGATGGACTGTACCTTCTAAAGCTTGAGGTGAGGGTCTACAAGGTGAAAATCGGGGTCTATGCCACCACCAGCAAAGAGCTCAACACTAGTGATGTTGGCACGAAAAGAAATGGCCACCACTAGACGTTCTTTGTTAAATGTGTCTCTATACAAGCCAATCTTTGAGTCATGATCATGCAAGGAACCATTTCCTCAACCTATATTTGCAAGAGCAAACTCTTTGGAGACACCCGATGAACGAGTAAAGAAAATTAAATTAACCTAAATGGCTAATCTTTGGAATGATCATGGTAAAAATTATAAGATTTTGTTTTATATTTATTTTATTATTTTATTTATTTTAGATATTTATATTTTAATGTTTTGCATTTTAAAATATTCAAAAGCCAAAATCTGCAGTTTATTTAGGACAGCGCGTATAGCTGGCAAACAACGAAACATTCAGAGATCAGTTGCATTCCTACCGAGATATGCATGAAACCATTTATCAAATCATTAAATTTTTTTTTTATGAATGTTGTAGAATTTAGATATATATTTAAGGTGATGAAAGTAATATATTAGAAACACATGATGAAATAACGCTGTTCAAGTTAAGAATGAGAGATGAAGCTACGTTAGGAAACTCTCTCTCCGATGGGAATCCATTTGGATCGCTTTTCATATCTCAATACAGGTGAACAAGTCAACAAATATCGAAACATATTTTTCATATATTTATTAACCAAAATTCGTATATAAGATTCCGCCAGAAACAACCATAAGAATCTTTCCTGCGAATATTCCCAATGTGTTAGCCTCTTTAATTGTGTAAAGACAGAGCGTCTTATTATAGAACTGGAACTACTGAACCTGTGCATACGATCAGAGTTTAAATTGTATTTTTTTTTAGTTGCGGAGTCACTAAAAGGAAGAAAATAAATTGGCCCCTTTCATTTTGTTAAAGGAACATCAGCGTAACAGAACACGTATTTACAGCTCTCATGATTATATACAGATGTGACCTCTGTTATTTTTCTCATCCTTCTCTTAACTCAAAAAAATAAGGTCTTCCAGTTAATACAAATACATTAATTATTTTACATTTTTCAAAAGGGAAACGAACAAATGCGTACTCCTTGGTAATTAATTACATGAAAGGGGAGAATTACCAAACTCTTGTCAAAACTGCTGCTCTGATGATCTTAATTCCCTTGGTTCAGAGGCTTTTTGATACGCTTGCCGAAAAACACGTTCACCCGGCGAGAGTGAGTAAAGACTAGCGCTAAAGCCAAGTGTAATATCTTAAAGGGTCATCTAAACAGTGTTTAGGGCGCAAACGCAGAGCATATAGAATGACTACACTGAGCAGAACGATTAGTTAATGTATTGCTCAAGTCAAATGCTTTCTACGCATCCAAAGCCATAAGAACAGAGGGGGTTTTCTTGAGATGTATTTCTTCAAGAATGCTGAAGACCCTGCGGTGGTATCTTCCCCAGTCCTCTCTGGCATAATGCCATTTTGGTCTGGATTTGTCAAATTTAGGATAACCGCATTCAGTCTCATGGCAAGAACCTTGGAATAAGCCTTGACATCCTAGTTAATAAGTGATATTGCCCTGTAGTTAGTAACAACGGACGGATCCTTCCCTACTTCCAGAATAGATGGTATACTGGCTTCCAACATCTTGGCTGGAAAGCCTTCCAGTGTACCTGCCGCGTTGAATACCCTTATAAGAATTGGTGTAATAATTGGGTCTAAAGTTTTATAAAATATTGTGGGAGAAGCCGTCTGGGCCTGGGGCTTTACCTGCTTGCGTATCTTTTATAGCAGTTGAGATCTCAATTTTCGAGAAGGGTTGGTCCGGCAATTGCTCAGAGGACAAATGTGGAAGACCCAAGCCGCCCTCCAACATGGAGGACATCTCTGCTACAGTACCACGCGGTTCAGGCAGACTGTATAAGGTTTCATAATATGATTTAGAAGCATTGCCTATCTGAGAGAAAGAGGGAGAAAGATATTTTTTTACCCTTATAAATTATTTGTCTAATATGAGCCCTTTTGATTTGATGTCCCGGTAAAAAAACATCTCATGGTACACCACGATGTAGTATCGGTGATCTCACCAGTGTCATTATGTTCCAGAAACGTTTTGGCTTGGGAAAGTATATCTGTTTCAGCATATGATCGTTCATACGCCAACTGCCTTGAGTTTTACATTGCGGATTATCTTTAAATATCAAAATTACCGGGGCATTGTCTGACCAGCTAATACTAACCTTCCCTGATCCCGCACACCTCTCCAGATTTGATCCCGTCGTCAGGAATTAATGGATGTGAGAGAAGGAGCCGTGCACTGCTGAGTGAAAGGAGAAATAATTTTCATCTGGATGCTGTACCCTCCAAATGTCATATATTATGCCTAAATAAACATGAACCTTTTGACCTTAGTGTATGGTCAGATTTACCTATTTTTTGCGCCTTTCAATCCAAGTCAAAATCAGATATACAATTCAAGTCACCCCCAATGATCAGTATACCTTTAGTTATTTTTTCAGGCAAGAACCTTGCCTTAGACATTTTGATGTTATCTGCTTCCCATTCTTAACCATGTTATTTGACTGATACTTAAAGAGAGGTTTTTCACATTTTTGTATAACATGCCTGATGAAGGGACCTGAGAGGTCTTGAAAGCTTGCAATCTATATTCACTCAGTTAGCCAATAAAGGTATCATTCAGACTCCACTTGTCCCCTGTACTACTGGCTTAAAAGATTTGGAGGTAGTAAAGTGGGAGGGGTTTATATTTTTTTACTACCAGTGCTAGGGCAATAGGATGGTGCTGCATTTATATATATATTTTTGCCTTTTTTTAAATTATTTTTCTTTTTTGCACTTTTTTTCCTCACTCTCATCTCTCCAATCTCCCTTGCACTGATCACACTGTGACCGGCAAGCAGGTCTCCATAGCTTTGCATTGCTGATTGTAATGTGTGCAATCTGCCAGCAGGGGGAGGAATCTCTCTTCTCCTTAAATGAATTTTTGTTGGATGTCCCTACAGCTATGGAAAAGGGCTGCACATTCCTAGGAAGGTTCACCACTGTTCCAAGGTTCCTCTATTTGTAGATAATGGCTCTCATTGTGGTTTGCTGGAGTTCCAGGGCCTTAAAAACGCTTTGTAACTCTTTCCACACTGATGGATGTCAATGACGTGGGGCATCATGCGCTGCTTTTTGAGACCTTTTAGCCTACTTCACTTTGCAGGACAGGTTCTCTTTGACGTTAAGATTCAACAGTACTGGCAGTAATCATGCCTGGGTGTATCTGGTGAGACTGAACCCAATTATCAATTAAATTTGGTTAACTGGTTGATTCAGTAACAAAGGGGGCAATTCCTTTTTCGCATAGAGCCAGGTAGAGTTTTTTCCTTCTATACATGAAATCATCATTTAAAAACTGCATTTTGTGTATTCACATTGTCTTCGTTTACTATTAAAATCAGTTTGATGATCTGAAACATTTAAGTGTGACAAATATGCAAGAATAGAAGAAATAGGACACAATACTGTGTGTCTATATACCAATTACAAAAACCTAACCTCTATTTTAACAAAATTCAGTATTTTACACGTAAACATTCCAAATATTTTTATGTGTATTCCACACATTTTTCTCGTGACACAGCGTTTAGATGTCTGTAACAATTCCAGTCCTTTAGTTTCTAAATTTATAATTTCCATCATTTTCTTCTCAATGCTCCGTTATAGAGAACCTTTAAATGTTTCCAATTTATTTAGCATATTATAAATTTTCCAATCTAGCTCATCTTTTTGATGAATCTATAAATGGATTACGTCCAATGAACATCTCTCTAATATCTTATTTTTTTTCCAAAACATGAACATCCTCCAAACTTATGTTAGTTATTTAAAAAATATAAAGACCACATGTGATAAACTGATTTAATCATTTTAAGTCTTTCTCCGTTAGTTTAAAAGGCAATAGAAGTATATATTCATAATAATTTAATAGAGCATGGCATGGTTCCAAAATACCCACTGTACCTGTACAAAGCTCACAAGCTTTTTTTTTAGGGATCAGTGTCATGGTTATTTGGATACAAAGCATATTTCTACTACATATCTTTTATTCCTTGTCAAAAGGACTGATTTATTTATATTTTGCCTTTTTTTTTTTTTACGTAGGTACATAATAATGTGCTTATTAGAAAAAATTATTTGGCGGTGGACAAGACCCATTAAGCCCATCGAGTCTGTCCTTCTTTAGGTACTACAGGTTTCAGGCTTTGCCCCACACCCATGAATATGGCGGCTCCATTGTTTTGACACCTAAGCCCCCTATTCCTTACGCTCATATTCCTTATGCTCATGTAAGAAGCTCAGTGGCTTACACTCCTTTGGGGATTTTAATTGGTATCATTTGGAGACCCTCTTATTCGCCATCTGGTGCTGGTATATTTTTTTCCAAGAATAAAGATGGCGCTCTCCATCCTTGCCCAGTCATAATACAGAGATAATACTTCATATGTACTATGGCCTCTACAGGCAGTAGCAAGAATAAGCACTAGCATCATGCCAAGGAAATATTTCCGATAACTCTGTAGGGTATAATATGCACGGACAAGAAATCAGGGTCCATTGTATAGCTATAAGAATAAAAGACTAGAGATAGATAACTGTACTTTTTATAATGGAGGCCATTGACTGAAAAATGAAGGCTGTGGAAACCTGAACAAAAAGATGTATAACTCTGACTTTGGCCTGGAACCCTCCTTGAGAACAAAACAATCTATGGACACCCACAGTATTGCATTGCTCTGTGCTAAGATAGAAATGGTCCGGCTAGTTCTGTAGCTCCCTACTCCGTATATATATATATACAAAGCGACCGGTGCTAAAGAGATCGAGCCTTCCTCCTCACAATATACCAAACGCCTCACACAGTAGGTGTCAGATTTACCATTAGACTTGGAATTTGCACAAAAAAAAAACTTTTTTTGTGAGTCTGTTGTGTATATTGAAAGGTCAACCATGCTTGGTGCATTCCAATCCCTCTTGGCTCCCTGTAATTCCACCCAACACAGAAGCACGAAGGCACAAAATGTAGACGACCAAATACCTACAATTTAGTGGTACAAAGTAGTACGTGGAATTTAAAAGATACCTTCACTGGCTGATCTATCTTGATTGTATTTTCTTTGCCTTTGAGCATTAACCCCTTAATGACAAAGCCCGTACATGTACGGCTCAAAATGCATTGTTCTCAATGGGTTTAGGGACCGCCCATTGTCCTTAAAGGGTTAAAGGGCACTAGGAATGATTTTTGTAATGATGCATTTAGTTATTATAGTGTGAAATTCAGCAAAGTTAGAGGAACATCTACTTTTATTCTCTGTACAAACTATTAAGCATTTGTCCTAATCCAAGCTTTATGTTTCTGGTTACAACGCGTTACCAAGAACATCTGCAACGAATAATTATAATAAAATAGTTCAGTGAGTTATGGTGATTGCACTTGTGATAGTGATTTTAAATAGTCAATTACCTAACCAAAAGTATTTTTTACGAGAACGAGATATGTTCTTCATCTTAACTGTTATCTTATTATTCCATCTAAAAGCAGCGGAGCGGCGCTACTTTATTAAAATTAAACTAAAAAAAAAAAATCTCCGTTCGGTGACACCTCTTTTAATTGAAGGAACAAGAATGACCATTGTTTCCAGAAATTAAAGAGGAAACTGGGTCTGGAATTTACATTTCCTCAGTTCTGCTCCCAGTTTCCTCACACAGGGGCCACAATTCACAGATAACAGGGCTTTGAAGTTCCTGGTGGGAAGCCAAAACCCATTGGAAGAATTCTTGGGAGGATATCTGTTTCAGATTACCCCAATTTCGAGTGAAGGCCCACATGCTAACTTTAGCATTTCGTAAAAGCTTTCAAAGCTTTCGTGTCTTTTTTGTTGATTGATCCCGAGCCTTTCCCTTTGGCTGAATTCAGTAACATTAATTTAATAATATTAAAAAAATACATTCCTACTTTGCTTAAAACTCATCTCCTCCTGCACCACTAGATCTAACGTTGGTCTCGCCATTGACCTCACACCAAGTTCTGGAAGTGAATACTTTAGAGAGTGAATGCAAGAACCCCCCACCCCCCATAAAAATATTTGAACTGAATTATTTGGAAAGAATCTGTTTTGTATGCTTTTCAAATGGGTCGAATCAAGTGTGGGCTCCGGGTCTGTTCATTTACGAAACATCATATGTTAAACACATTGGAGATGGAGTCTGGGATACAAGGTACCTTTTTGTACCTATCGGGGGGGACTTTTAAATAATTTATTTTGAAAACTTTGTATAAAGGAACCATTTTTATTAAGCGCATTCAAATTTTAGTACTAAGAATATACAGTCACACGGAGCCCACACGTGGAAAATTCCTGAAAAGTCTGGATTCATGAGTATTTTTAGCTGAATAGAACTGGTCTATTGCTCGGTGTTGTGAGAGCCTCTGTCCCCAATTTCCTGTGTGTGATGCAGCAAGGTTTGTGTGACATCACTTATATCGCATATTAGCCAGGGTTGATCAACTCGTGACCAAATAGAGATCTATACATTGTTTAAAAACACAATTTTATCAGCTGGGGATGATGACGTCTCTATTTTAAATCCTAGTTCTTATTCGCGGAACACACACAAAAGGGGTTAAAAATTCAAATAATCTTTACTTAATATTATCGCAGATAGCTTCATTGCAAAGTTTGGTAGTTAACAAAGCAATACATGAGAGCCTTGCTTCCAATCCTATAAAGTGCATTTGTGGGTGATGTGCATAGTCAGGATGGACTAGGAACAGTAAGAAGAGGTGGGGCTTGTAGTCTGGCCGCTTCTATCCAAGCCCACTCCGGTATTGATTATAAAAAAGGGGTTGGGCTTAACCATAGCCATGCACACCCCTGACTAAGCGCTCCCTATTTTGATAAATCTCATGAAAGCTCAATTTTCAGTTCATGCTCCACCCACATTATGCCAAAGCCCTTCTTACAAGTTTTTTCGCTTCATTTTTTTTTTGTTGGATGCCCGTAAGGAGAACATAGAGTTTAAATCTAAACATAGACTTTCCCTTGTCCATTATTCGTAGTCATACCAGGGAACCTTCCGAGTTTGACATAAAGTCTCTGGGTGAAGCGCTATTTTCCTCTGTCTCCACGATCACTTTCATCTTTCTGCAGTCAGGGGAGTAACATCTTGCCATGCCCACTCCCCACTCACTTCCTACTCTCAGCACACTTAAGAGGCCCAGGGCTAGCCCTCCCTCCAAGTGTGACTGTATCCTTAGCTCCGCACAAAGAAGAAGAAGCTCACCGGGTGGCCCACCATGGTATGCCCATCGTGCTAAATGGAAAAGCTTTTCTTTTGTCAACATATCTGCAAGCTGTATGGAGGCCACAAATGGCTTTTTACTCTGCTTATGTTTATCAAATGCATTCCTTATACTGGATATTTTGTCCAGAGTGGATATTAATGTCCATTATATATTGTGTGTGATCATGTGACATATTCCCATCGAACGACTGGAAATTATAAAATCATAAAATCTGGTAGTAATAAACAGATTCCAGTTACCTACGAATGGTTTTGGATACAAATTACAAATTACGTCAAGCCTTATGAGATTGATCATGCATAAATATATTTTTTTTATTATCTATGAAGAGTTTAATATGGAAGAATGCAACATTGTTTTTCTAAAAAAAAAAAACTTTGCAAAAACACATTGTCTGAGCTGTGCTACTGGCATGAGGTTTATGAACTTAGCTTAAGAGGAATCCAAAGATTCCATATCAAAGAGAACTTTAGATGTTGAAAGTGTCTGTGAAACAGCGAAACATTATTAGTACTTAGAAAAAGTCATAAAGCCAAATGCAACTGCGGAAGAGCCTTGGGTTTTACAGCAAAAACCAAAAGAATTTAATTAATCTCTTACTGCCCAATAGACTAGATTTGTTTTGTGACGAATGCGTTTTCCTGCAGAGTCTTACCGTTTTCTTTATTTGTCAAATGAACAAATGAATGAATGCAACATTGGACGAAAGAAACGAAAAACTAATGTGCGCAATATAAAAATCTTTGGTCATTCGTCCCATCGCCACTGAGGATGGACATTGAGTGAGCTGATCTTCGTTTGTCGAATCAGCTCACTCCTGTCACATTATGCGGAGGGCTTGTCCAATGGCTGTGCTCAGGGCCGGCTGAAGACTTAACGCCGCCTGGGGGGGGGGCGGCATTTTAAACTTCGCCGACACAATTATCCCCCCCCCGGTACGTACCTTTAGGAGTCCTGCGCGCGAGTCCCCTGCCTGCCACGGTGCCGGCTTGCTAATGCTGAGAGCCCCGGAATTGACGCACTTCCGCGCTCAGCATTACAATGCCGGCATGAGACGACAGGGAGACTCGCCGCAGAGGAGAGAGAGAGGGGCGCGCGAGCGGGTAAGCGAAAACCACTCGGCGCCCCTCTCTCTCTCCTCCGCTTCAAAAAAAACAAACAAAAAAACGCTTGGGGCGGCAAAGTGCCACCCCTTCTAAAGTGCCCCAGTTGGCTCCATTGTAGGGCCGGCCCTGGCTGTGCTGCATCTTTCAAAGAAAAAAAAAAACAGACGAGTAATGAAAAGAGCCTATATAAGAGCAGAGCAGGCAGGGGATCCGTTCATTTCACTGTGAGTGCTTTATGTGACACTGCTGTGCTGCATCTGAGAATTTTACAGAGTGAGAGTCTTCTGTTTTAAAAAAACATTTGCCTTTGGCTGTTTGGGATAAGTGGTTCTCAAAGTGGGCCTAGAAGGTCAACCATGTTTTCCAGAAACCTTTTTTGTAGTATAACTGTAATGCCAATCAATTTTTCAAATGCTTTGAATTTGCACAGAAGACTTTGGTTACAGATAGAAGCCATGCGTGTACAAACATCCAACAAAGGGAAAGATTGGTGTCGATTGGTCACTAGTTGGTGACAGCATCTCTCTGATCCCCTAGTAAGCAGGGATTGGTGTATGGACGCAACACCTGTCCTATTGCCATTGCAACAGGTACAAAAACAAATCCTAAAAAGATTGCATAATTGTGAAATCTGTATTTTATGTTTAGATGAGCTTAGTGTTTCTTTAGCATATTTATTAGACTTGTGCATTCGTATTCAGGCGAACATGAAAACGAACACGAAGGATGCGTTTTCGTTGTTCAGCCTGAATACTGAACATGCGAACATGGCAGCGGCAAAATGTATATGAAGATGAAGACATGCAACACGATGAATCTTTGTGTTCATCTTCTTTACTAATCTCCCTGGTCCCTTCCCCATCTAGCCTACCTTATCTATGCAGCATCGCATGGGTTAACGGGAGCAGAAATTCGTAGGTTCGCCGCCAGGAGTTAAAGGGCCGTGCAAACTACTCTACTATTGGCAGTAGTAGTATGCATTTAAAAGCCCTTTAATAAATAGGTACTAAATATGTCTTATTTGCTAGGTACAGATGCATGCTAAGGTGGGTGCTGCAGGTGCGCTGGTGACTGAAAGTGACTGTAGTGAAGTCAGGGCTTAGGCGAGGTAAGAAAGAGTTGTGAAGGAGGGAGGGTTGAAAAAAAGAGAGGAAGCGTGTGTATGGCATTAAGGCGTGCGTGTGTCTTAGTGTATGGAGTTAGCATGCGTGTGTGCATTAGTATTTAATGTTAGCATGTGTCTGGGTGTTTAGTAGACTTGTGCATTCGTCTTCGGGCGAACATGAAAACGAACATGAAGAGTGTGTTAAAACGTAGGCGAAGACATACGCGAAGAATCTTCATGATCGTCTTCGTCTTCGTCTACTATTCTCCCCGGTCCCTTCCCCATCTAGCCTACCTTATCTTCACGGCATCGCTGGAGTTGACTGAAGCGGAAATCCGCAGGCTCATCGTCAGGGGTTACAGGGCAGTGCGAGTGAGCCTATTGGTCACCTGCAGGGTCTTCCTCTGGCAATCAACCAATTGGTTGATGCAGAGGAAGACCCTGCAGGTGACCAATAGGCTCACTCGCACAGCCTTTTTAACTCCTGATTTCCGCTCCCGTTAACCCCTGTGATGCTACGTTGGATAATGGGAGCAGAAATCCGTAGGGTAAAGGGCCGTGCAAGCGACCAATAGGCTCACTCGCACGGCACCTTACCACTAGTTGCTATGCAGAATAAAGAAAAAAAATCGGACAGAATGCTGCCCTCTGTTGGTTATACATTGAGTAGCATTATAACTTATTAAGCTACTCAATGTATCTAACCAACAGAGGCAGCATTGTGTCCAAAGTTATAATGTTATTTTGAGTAAGTTATTTTGAGTTAAGTTATTTTGCTAAGTTAAATGGCATGGACATTTAACTGACACAGCAGGGAGACCACTGGGACCCTGCTGCAACAGTTAAAAAAAGTCTGTGCCAGCGACCAACAAAGTTGCTGGTACGGACATTTAACTTAGCATAATAACTTATAACTTCGGACACAATGCTGCCCTCTGTTGGTTAGATACATTGAGTATTAAACCATTACACGAAAGGATCATGGGAATATATTTTATTTGAATAAATGCAAATGAGCACACTAGCATATATGGCCAATAAATGTTCAGATAGAATGCTGCCTTCTGTTGGTAAGATACATTAAGTAGCATAATAACTTTGGATTTCAAGCATATGGAACAATGCTACTCAATCTATAACCAATAGAGGGCAGCATTCTGTCCGAACATAAATCAGCCATATATGCTAGTGTGCTCATTTGCATTTATTCAAATAAAATATATTCCCATGATCCTTTCGTGTAATGGTTTAATACAAAAACCCCCAAAATAAATAGAAAAAAAGAGTTTGCAAGTTCGACAGAATTAATGTCCGCAAGTGCGGAGTGCATTTAACTGATGCAGCGGGGAGACCAGCGGATCATGGGAATATATTTTATTGAAATAATAAATGAAAATGAGCTCACTACCACATATGGCTAATATATCTTCGGACAGAATGCTGCCCTCTGTTGGTTTTACATTGAGTAGCATAATATTCTGCCCGAGAATATATTAGCTATATATGGTAGTGTGCTATTGGGGGCCTCCTGCTGGCGACCAATAGAGTTGCTTATACGCACATTTAAACTACTGGCGCCAGAGCTGCTGCGGTACGCGTTAACCCCGTATTAACCCCCTTAACCGGAAAAAAACAAAGAAAAAACAAATATTCCCCCGAAGAGAAGACAGGAATGGGCGAATATTCGCGAAATTCGAAGAGCCCCCTGGTGCCCAAGTCTAGTGTTTAGTATTTGGTGTTAGCATGCATGTGTAGGTGGGTGTTAGTGTATGGTGTGTGTTTTAATAGTAGGTGTCAGGGTGTATGTGTGTCAGCATATTGTATTAGAGTGTCATAAGTGAGCCTAGGGTTAATGGTGTGAGATAGTATGTGTTAGAGTGAATGGTATTAGAGGGATTTTTTGTGTTTGCATGCACGTGTTTTTGTTGTCACTTCTGGCTAGGTATCCCCTTTGCATTAAAGTTAATAAGTATACCTTTTTTTAGTTCATGTTACAATAAGCAAAACATTCGTTCTGTGCAGCTACTTCAAAACATCTGAACTATTTCAGAACAGTGTGCGCTCACCAAGACCTTTCACAAGATCTTTGTTTTAATAGAAACAGAAAATGCTTTATGAAATAGTTTGAAAGATGACCACTTGGATCTCGGATCTCGGAATGGCAGAACGTGTTCCCTTTGTCTTCATAGAATTAATAAAACGCTTTGCAGGGTGTTCCCTGTGATCTGACTGAGCTAACCTTCAAACGTTGCAGACGCCGTATCAAGATATTACAAGCTCCTTATGTATTTAGTGACCTTAGTACTAGCGGGGGATCATGAGAAAGCTACCTTTTTATTGCTACTTCCACAGTGTCCTGGGCTGTTGGCCGGTGGATTGAACTCTGTAGTCAGATAGTTGCCTGTTATTTTTTAAGAGCATATTCTCTGACTTTCATGTCGATCATGGCCTAGCTCCAATATCATTCATGATGGGCTACACTTCCCTAACTTGGCCCATTCTAGAAGCCCCCAGAACTGGCTGGCATCAATGGACTTTGGGCAAAAAGAGAGATGCTTGGTCAAAACCATCTCCAAGTAACAAGCAGGAATGATAGTAAATGCACAGGGATATTTTATTGAATTCCGCTATGCGTTTACTATAGGAAAAAACATAGAATGTGACGGCAGAAAACATCCATTCCCCCCATCTAGTCTGCCCATTTTTAATCATGTAAACACTCAGATCTTAACCAGTCTTTGGTCTTGTCTTAGATTCAGGATAGCTTTATGCCGGTCCAATGCTCATTTAAATCCCCTCACTTTATAAGAATCTACCACTTCTGCTGAGAGACTGTTCCACCTAACTACCCCCTACTCAGTAAAGTAAAACTTAATTTACATTACATCTTAAACCATCGCCCCCGCTGTACAGATCAGCTGTAAATCAATTCCGAAAGGGTTCATTCTGAAACGTCGACAATATTCAGATAAAGAAATCCTAAAGAGTTAAAGGTATGACACGAGTTAAACGGATCTATTTGCTCTAGAGAAAACTGGACACATAACGCTAAAAACAAATATACAGACACGTTATAAACGCGTGAGATCATGAAGCTCGGCCCTTTTCGCAGAAGGAAATAATGCCGTGCGGCTCCACCTTCACAGCGGCGGTGTGCCACCTTAAATTGGTAGCGAGTCCGTGTCTACCTGAAACCTATATTACCACCACATCAAAGACCACCCCACCTCCCAAAATCTCTCAGAAGCTTTTAACAGCTGAAAATGAAAATAAGCTGTCAGTCTACTGAAAAGATTTTTTTTTGTAGATAAAAATAAATATGACTAACAATTTGCAGATGTTTGGAACAAAAAATTGTTCAGTTACTCATTTTCCAAGAGCGATCTACCTTTGGTGTTTAATGGTAACCTTGGCTGAATGCCACTGACTTCTGGCTTTTCATAGAAAACTAGACCAAAGCAGCCGATGACAGAACTCGTGTTCCAAACAGTCCTCGGGTGTTATCCATAGTAGTCCATTAGACCAAAGCAGTCGATGGTTCTTCCATTTCAGAAAGGTCACGGATGTTATGTATCGTAACCCCTGAGTCTAATTTAGTTACATTTTCAGCCACTTCACAATTAATGTATCAGCGCTTTAATTTCCATTATTTATGAAGAAGTTGGTAAAGTACACCTGACGTTCACTTTTTACGGTAATTATTATGAAATTGTGGCAGATCAAATTATAGATGAAATCATAGTGAACTTCTTTTGTAAAGTTTAGTTGTGCCCTGAGGTATGCATTGCCAGATGGGGTTATATATCTTATCCATAACATCAAGGATCTGTAATTTACTTAATGATGGTATCTGGTGACAACACATTTTAATAAAAACTGGGATAGAGCAAAACTCTTGAGACTAAATTCAGAAGCTGGCGACCAAATCACTCTTTTATATTTTTCTTAGCTTTGACTTCATTACCATGGCTAAGTGACCTAGCACCTTACTATAAACATATATGGGAGATCTCCAGGTTAGATTGGGGGCTCCAGAGCTGATTCAATTTGTCTAGGGGCAGAGTTTGAAATTTGGGTGGGAAGAAGTGGTGGTTTGCCCATGTCCTCTATCTCCCCAGGTTCATGCCCGCAAATGGCACAAATGCCATTCATGATGGGCTACACTTCTAGTGAGATAAAAGCTAACCTTTGGCACTCCATAATGCTTAACATACTAGACTGGCTAAGAGTCATGAGAAATGTAGTCCCAACAGTTGGGCAATTAACTAACACAAGCGGCAATCTTTGAAATAAAACCACCTTGTGTCTGCAGCATGCAAACTGCGTCTCTGCCCAGGCGGGGACTCTGTGCCTGTAAAGGAGCAGCTGGATCCTGATGAAGTGCTGTTAGACAAAGAAGAACCTCTGTTACTTAGCAATTATGTATTTCAAAAAGTATGTTGTAAACTATCTTTGAAAATGATTCAGAATCACAATGACTTTATTTTAGCTAGTGGCTCCAAAATATATATATTTTCTTTTTTCTAAGTAAAGAGTATAACAAGAGTATAAGAGATCAAGATTTAATTATATAGGCATGAACATTCAGTGTGCAGGGTCTTTTGTGTTCATCACATCTGCTGTTGCACTTCAGGAAAACTATATATATAATAAACTTATCACCTGGTTTGAAGACTCTGTGATCATGAAAGCTTTTCGATGAGTATGCTGTATAGCTTAACCCCGGAGTCAGCTGAGTTCATGTTTCAGCTACATAGATGTTGGCTTATTAAAGATATTTATGATTTTGTTGAGAATATGCAGAAAATGTGAAAGTAGCATTACTTCCATAAAACATACAGAGTTCACAAAGCTTTAAAAGCTTTCATTTTTTTTTAATATTAAGTTAAGTTTTATGTGTATTTGACTTTTTGCATACATAGCATGCCATCTGGTGGATTCTGATGCACTTATCTGAGATTTTGAAGTCTACTTGGACCCAAGGACTGGGTCCAAGTGAATGTTCACTTGAACTTGCCACCTTCACGTTACAATACATTATTGACAAAAAGTGTTTATATATATATATATATAGATATTATTTATAATATTTTACCAAACTAACACACTTCTAGATGAATATTGACACTGGCCAAAGGGATTGCTGAAGTGAAGCTCTGTAGCAACAGACCTTGTGCACCCACCACAGGACCACCAGGGATTAAAGTAGGAAGGGAGAAAAAGAAGTGAGAAGGAGTGAGAGAAAATGAAGTGGCTGAGAAAAAGAAGATAGTCAAAGAGAAGGAAGAGAGTGAGAGACAAAGAGAGAGAGATTGCGAAAAAGAAGAGTGAGATAATAGAAAGAATAAAAGAAAAAGAAGAGAGTGAGTAAAGAACGGGTAAGGAAAAGGTGAGAGAAAAGGAAGAAAGAGAGGGGAGAAAGCGTGTATGTGTTTTGAAAGAGTTTGTGTAAAGGCAATTATGTGCCTGTGTAAGGAAGAGTATGTGCTAGGATGTTTGTGTGTAAGGGCAAGCATGAATATGTGTGTGTGTGTGTGCGTGTGGGCAGGCATATGAAAGGGCGACTGTATATGTGTGTATCTTGACAGTCTATCCATTACTATTTCTGTTTTGGGCCTTTGCAACGTGAATAGAATAATTTACCACCGTTTAACCTATGGTAACTACACTATCTGGCAAAAGTATTGGGACACCTGACCATCACACCAACAGGGGCTTTTATGACATCATATTCTAAATACATAGTATCAGGGCACGGCTGGGAGCTTTAGGCAGGAGCGTAAGGCACTGTGACCTTGCAAATAGCCCAAGGAGGTCGAGAGGGCTAAGCCAGGCAAACCAGAGGCCGAGTCAGAGCTTGTAACCCTTTGCTCTCTAAAAAAGACAAACCAGTCCTAGTATTTGATTTTAAATTGTAATCTCATAAAAGGAAGACGAGTTACCACAGACATCCAAGAATTCATGATATGGTGTTTAAAAAAAACTATAAAAGAAATTAAGTTTACAACCCTGTCTCCAAATAGGCTAGCGGTGAGTGGCGTGGAATGGACACAAAACACCATGAAGCAGTACAGCTGTGTCACAAAGTAAACTAACACAACCCGAGAATCAACAATAAATTAACCCCATGACTTTTTCTACAAATCTTCAGTAACAAAGGGTCTATGTGTTTACTGTACAATGAAGGCACTTGGGTTTTCCATCTTTAATATACCATTAGGGTGCCATGAACTGACCGTGGATTTCTTTTCAGCTCCCAAACGGTCTTTGCACAGCTTTGAAATAAATGCCAAAAATATTATAAGCCGAAAAAATACGGAGCTGAGATGAACTGGCCGTGAACCATATTTATTACTTGACCTGGCAGACGACCAGTAGGACATTAAATAGCTAACTTCTCAATGTATGTGTATTTCTCTAGTGTGTGGAGGTATAATGGTTAATGTGGCAGCATTCCATTTCTTTTGAAGTTAGAAGTAGGTGATCAGAGAGGACGATCTTTCATTTTATTAAATTGTCTGTCCCTTCTTTGTAAATTATTGTACCAATGTTTATGGTTTCTATGTCCACCTAATGGATACCTCTCGTTTTTTAGGTCACACATAAGTCCTCTCTGATTGAAACTGTGCCTAGCGTCTTCCATGGGGTATTTTTTAAAATGAAACTTTTGAGTAATATGGGTCAGGACTGGAAGACCAAGCCACTTTTTAAAAGTTTACACCTTCCTTAAGACAACAGGACACACGGTTCTCCAACACACGAGATTGTAGATGTATATAGACTGCGTTTGGCGGTGTTACATTCTACTAAAGAAACACTAGAGATAAATATGGATTTCCACAATTATGAGACCCTTTTCTGGCGCATCCACTTTGGAATTCGAATTAAAAAAATATTTATACAAATATTTCTGTGTTGCTTTTTTTTGGATATATTGTTTGTTTTTTTTCGTGTGATGTCACAATGTCTAATCGCAGCAACTTAGCAGGGATCTGATGATTGTTACTGCATGCTGGCAACCTGACCTAAAAAATGGTCAATAAGCTGCCAGCTCCATGCACATACAGGACATTTGGGTAGTACTCTACCTTTAGGGGGTGTACAATAAAAACCCCAAAAAATCAATTTAATGTACATGAGGAGGGGGAATCCAGTAGTGCATATATAAACTCCATGATTTGCAAATGAATTGAAGACTAGAATTATTATCTACTTCATGTTCTAGTTATTATATTCCAGTGCGATGGCTTAGTACATGACCCCCCCCCCGGGTGCTAAATGGAAGTGTAACTTAATGTTATGAATTCAGAGGGTTAAATGACCCCTAAATGTAAGTAAAGAATAATTAATGACATCAGAAACCATTGCATCCAAGTAATTAAATAAAGTAACACATCTGGCACCAACGATCCATGCGAGACCATAAATACATTAGTAACCCATTTCTGACCTATTACACATACTAAAAACAATAACTCATTGGGGTCCTTTGCTTTGATTGTCTCACATACAGAAGATTTTTATGGACCCTAAGGGCTTTTTTTCTTTTGCTTCTAATGGCAAATACCATAAGTCATTATTATAGAGGTTAAATCAGCATGATTTGTACGAACAAAGAAAAAGGTTGACTGTCTTTTGAACTCTTTATGCTTATTAGTTACTGTATAAATCTCAGCGTTTTACTTTCTATCCGACATGAGCCAAGGCTTGGAAGGAGATAAGGTATCTATTGTACGAAGGCTTCCTCGGATTTAATTTTCTTCAATAGTTGTAGAGCGAGGGGTCACCAATTCCGTTCCATTACTGGGCAGGGGAAGGAACCATCTTAGGGTTAATAATAACCCCCCCCTTAGATGTGAGTGGTCAGTAGCTACTATCAAGTCCCTCAATTTCTTCTACATCCCTACAAACGCTCCCGGTTCACATTACAGGAATACTAATGAACATTTAGCAGACAACATAATTTCTCTTAAAAAAAAATTTGGCAGGTTTATCAATCCTTAATTTGCTCGTAGTCGACCATTTTTCTTAAAAAAAATCACATGAAAAGACAAACTAAGTAGTTTTAATAGTTGTATTTGGTTATGCGAGATCATAGAGATTGGCACCATCTCCGAGACCATCCCAACGGGTTGTCCCACTGTCGGGGTGGATAGCTCTTCTTCCCACCCTCTCTATGCACACACCCCACCCTGCCTTATTAATTGCCCCCCACACATAGACGATGTCTCTCTTTAGACAAATGAAATGCTGGGGGGGATGTAGGTCCCCCCCTTTAATACGTAAAAACTATTACATGGGGGGGGGGTAACATTATTATGAATCAAAGCTCCGTAACGTACGGTTTTAGAAACATTTCGCGGAACGGCATGACGACGCTTTCATTAAAATCTAATGTCAATAACAGTATATTAAAACTGACATGTATTCTTTATACGTAATACCAAATCACTTTACCTTTTCCGGGGGCAGACAGTGTGAGCTCTGCCAAAATATAGATGCAGTTTTGGCAACATATGTTCTACCCGAAACTTTTTTTTTTTTTTTTTTTTAATTAAAAGCCATAAATATGCTAATGGGTTTATTTAAGGTCTTGCAGCCTCTGGTGTGTAAAAGCGATTGCGTACGATCTTGGAAAAGGAACAACTGGTTATTGTCCAAATGGCCTCTTAAGTGCAAAACCAATTTGTCCTCGAACACTTAAAATATCCTAATCAGCTGAATTCTGTGCACATGTGAATGATTATTAATATAGAATGTATATAGAAATGAACTATTGCGCTCTGAAACATAAGGGCTATGTCAGTCTCAATGCCCAGTCAACTATTGCATTACCACCCCAGATCATATAAGCAATAGTCCTGTGGCTACCGGTCTGTGACTCTTAAAGCATACCTCGCAAGTGTCCCATTTTCCACAGAACAGTCCTGATTTTGAGGCACAGTCCCGTCAAGCAGCCTCACTGCCACAATTTTGCAGATTGGGGATCATGGGCCATCCCTGATCTGTGAAATTGCTTGAGGCCTGTGCTGTTTATCACATCATTTCCCAGCATTCTTTTACTATCTTGCGGCAAGTTAGTAGCCCCTCATCTACCCTCTTATAGCCACGAAAGCCAAAGCAAAGTAAAGATGTTTAAACATCTGAAACAGTTTTTCCCCATACCCAAATCAATTTGTTAAAACCTACCATACCCTGCCAACCAGCGGAATAGTTTTGGTGCTGTTTAGTTTAACATGAAGGGGATGGATGTGTTACTGCAGGGAATCTGAGATCTCTGACAATTACCCAAAGTTACTCACACCCTTTGCCATGATCTGTGGATTGATAAAAAGGAAGACTTCAGTTCTTAAAGAGTCATGCCAGTGTCCCAGGTACACCCCTAAACCATGAATGCATATTAAAGAACTTTGTACACACTGTCATATACATGTCCATTAGTACTTAACTTAGGGAGAAGCTGCAGCTACAGTGCCCCTCCGGGGTATCGAGGTTTAGCACCACTAACTGGCTGCTTAGGGGCATGGAAATTTAAAGGGATCTCACAACTATTATATGCATTAAAGTGTATTTAGCGACTGGAGTGTCACTCTTAATGGAAACTCATACCCTATGGCAGGGCTGTCCAACCTGCGGCCCTCCAGCTGCTGCAGGACTACATCTCCCATCCTTCTCAGCCAGCCCCTTAGCTGAAAGGGCATTATGGGAGATGTAGTCCTGCAGCAGCTGGAGGGCCGCAGGTTGGACACCCCTGCTCTATGTGATCCCTACTAGCATAAAGATTTTTGGTGGCCTTGCACTTATGATTGTGACCACTAGGTGTCACTTGAAGTATTTCTAATTTTATCTGTAAGAAGCTGTTTATTGAAATCTGCAGGGAACTAAAAGAAGATAAATCACCCGAATTGTATGCGAGAACAGAATTCAACCACAAGGGGGTAACGTTCTGGGATATTATAGCGACCCCCTACTTCTGAACCATGTTCTTCTCACTCTTGTTGAACGTTTTCAGGGACATTATTTCAGGTTTTTTTCCCTTGTATATCATATACTGAAACGCATATATCATATACTGAAACGCATATGTCATATACTGATGTTGTATGCGTTTCAGTATATGATATATGCGTTTCACGATATGATATACAAGGGAAAAAAACCTGAAATAATGCTGAAAATCTCTCTAGTTTGGCGTGTTCAGACCTCGAAAAGGCAGCACTTACGTAATAATATATATATATATATAATTATACATATACATATATATATTTTGTAAAAGTTGATAACATCACAAAATTCTAAAATACATTTTAATACATTTTTCATCTTCTCGCCTAAATGAATAGAGAAAAGACGTGTTTCTGTTTGGACCTTCGGACCAACAAGTGCAGCTTTGTGTGCGGTGGAACTTATTATTTTTACGAGAAGCTGGGGATAAACCTGAGCCGGGGGGGGGGGGTCTGTTGCGTTGGACCTGTTGATCCAGGCCGTGCATTTGGCCGACTTGTGTCATCTCACCCAGCTCTATTTATAAAGGAAAAACATAAGCAAAAATTGTGTGCAAACAAATTAGTGTCACATTCTGCTCTTTGGTGTTTTCACAATGCTAATATAAATAAAAATGGGCAAAAACTAATATTTTAACCAAAATTGCAAAATAAAATGTTAGTTTTTGCCCATTTTAATTTATATTTACTATAGGTTGGAGTAATGGTTAGACAGAAGTTTCTTATTTAAAGGGACAGTTTAATGTTCCCGGCAGCCTCATCAAAGAAAATGCATTTTAAAGTGGTTTGTGATTACTTTAATATGCATTTTTTTAAATGTTCAAAAAAGAGGAAAACAAATTAAAATACCTTATAGAAAACTGCAGTTTCAGAGATGCAGCGGAATGCCTTTTCTGCACTATTTAGATCCCCTGGCTTGTGCCAAGCACATCTCATGATAAAAACATTTTAACAAAGTACAGGACGGAAGTTTAAAGGATGAGAAATGTTAGAGCAAGAGGTCATAATCTAACACTAGAGGGTCAGAGGCTTAGATGTAATGTAAGTTTTCATTTACATAGAGAGTGGTAGATAAGTGGAACAGCCTCCCAGCAGATGTGGCAGAAGTTAACACCGTAAGGAAATATTCAGGGAAAACAGGCAGACTAGATGGGGCCGAATGGTTCTTATCTGCCATCAAATGTATTTTTCTATGCGTGTCATAAAGCTGGGGGGTGGGCAAGGGGGCAAATGTATATAACATATGGTTATCATATGCTTGGTTATATATTGCTTGGTAAGCCACACCATCCCCCTGCTTATCGTAGAATTCTAATCTAACCCATAAAGATTGGCCTCTGATAATATTTACAGTTTGAGGACTCGATAAGGTGACAGCAACATTCTGGCACCGTCTTCCGCCCCGGCCAATATTTATTCAGCTCCGTCGGGGTGAGCCGGTTCATCGACATAAAACTGGGACGCGGTTCAACGTGGAAATTATGATTATCGCTGGCCGGCCACCAAAATACTCTAACGAGGCTCACCTCGAAATAATCCAAATAAACCTGATAACCTCCGGCGGCCGGGCGATTCGTATAAAACCAAGTTCAACCTCCGGTGAGATGTTATATATACGGAACATATACGACGTTTTTAAAACGCGTTTGGAAAGAATTTGGAAATAAGTCTTATTTTGAACGGATTCTACAGACGTTAAATATACTAAAGAAAAAAAAAATGTACAATAATAACAAAAATAAAGGTTTGCCACTTTAGACAACGTCTATTACTTTAAGCCTTGTTGAAATTCCTCCCTGTACCATAATTCTGTATTTATATTTAGATTGGGGGACCAAATTATTATTACTGTAATTATTAGAATATATGCCCGCTATCAAATAATCCCCCCTCCAGCTTTCCCATTTCTTACTCCGTGTCTCGACCCCCTTCCCACACCTCTCCCCTGTCCTCCCTCAACCGCTGTCTCTCCCCTCTCCTTTTTTCTGCCACAATGGCAGAAATATTAAGGTTGTAAATGGGGTTTCCAGGAAAAAGCCCCGCCGTTCCCTTATTTCGAAATTCTAAATTACCTAATCCTATTGCTCCTCAAGCCCTGAATGCCAGCACAGTGGTCCTTTCAAGGCTTTTCATGGTCCACTAGTTATTCTACCTATAATCAATGTGCCTTTTAACAGGATGGCTATGGACTTAGTGGGGCCACTGATCCGCTAGAGGGCATCAGTATATACTCGCCATCCTGGACTACTCGCTACTACTCGGCCACTCGCTACCCTGAGGCCGTACCCTTATACCTCTGCAAAGTAAATAGCAAAGGAGCGTATAATAATGTTTAGAAGGGTGTGTATCCCCGAGGAGATCCTGACAGACCAGGGGACATCTAGGAAGCTCAGACTATCACCCACAGACCGGTGGTTTATTAGAACGGTTCAATAATAGCCTTAAGAGTATGTTAGGTAAGGCGACCGATAGAAATGAGCAGAAAATTGGGACTTTTTATTGCCATAACTAATGTTTTCCGTTAGGGACGGTCCACAGGCTTTTGAGTTTTTGAATGAGACTCACCAGTTAATCCTGGGTACAGCTAAAGAGACCTGGGAGCAGGAGAATACTCCTCCTGAGTAATGATTTATCATTAGGACTATTTCGATGTCACTAGCGTAGGGTCTTTGTGATGGGTCATTAAAGGGTTAATGTTTCAGACAAGCACTTTTTAGAAATAAACATTCTTTTTTTAATAAAATTCGGACCTGCACAGAGGTGTATCCATGTCATCTATTTATGATTTAGTTGTCTTTTATCTTATCTCAGAATTTGGAACATTTATTGGACCGATAGACATCATCTGTGTAAACCTGAAGAATATCTTGTTTACGATTAACAATAGTGTCGATGTCACAATGCGTGTCGACACACAATCCTTCCATGGCACAGAATACAGGTGTAACGAGATCGGCCGTACCACCGCCCAGATCGTTTGCACGGCAGATTGTGCGTCTCAAGTGCTATTTCATGAATTTCTCAATCATCTGCATAGCTTAAGCATTCGCCCGCAATGAATTCCTTGGAGATTAGTTCTGAAAAGAAAGGTTCCTAGCATGAAGTATAATTGGTGAAAAATCTCCTTATTTTATATCAAAGTTAAATAAATTGCAATTAGTGTTTCAGCCTCATTCAAGAACAAAGATTGAGATCAGGATTGCAGTTTTACAACATGCCTTTTGCTGGCACTCTTGTTATGCATAAAGACGACCACTAGGTGGGGCTATTGAACTAGCAAATGAGGACACTTTTCATCAAGACATTGAACTATATATATATCTATATATATCTATATATAATATCTAGCTATATATATAATATATTATATAATATAATATATACATATATATATATAGAGTATATATATATACTTATTTAGGAACCAGTTCACTAGCTAAAGATCATGGAAACCTATAAAATTACTGATGTGCAATATATCCCAATCATGTAAATATTGGAGTTTGAAGCAACCTTATCAGGCAATCAAATTTCTGCAAACACTCCCTAGAATCACTTTCTCATTAAAAAGGCAATAATGTGAAAGTTTACGGCTCTTTATGATACTTGAAACTGCTGACTTGTTACTTCTAGAGTCATCATTCATAAAGAGAAGAATTTATCTTTAGGCAAATCTCCAGGCAAGTCAGGTTAGTAAATAATTCTAGGGCCTGGATTATAAACTGTGAGTTCAGCATTTTGCATTTCAGAACATATTATAAGGACAAGTAGACAACGGAGTCTAAATAGATTTATGCAATTTATGCTAGAAAAAGTATCGCTGCTCAATTGAACTAACCACTTATTATAAGCTATTTAGTTGAACAGCATGCTACAAATGTAGCAAAAGGGTCTTTCACCAACAAAGTCAACCATTCTGTAACCTTATGCTGAGTCAAAACTGAACTAAAGCCTTCCACTTTAACATTATGGAAACTTTAGAAAAGTGTGGATGGGATTTGGTATCATTGTATAAAGACCAGCTGATCTCTGATGTTCATTAATAGGGCTGTACAAAGAACAAGAAGCCATCTTTTCAGATTTGAAGAAAGGAATTTTTAAAAAGGAGTTCTTTACAGTAAGAGCAGTAAAGATGCGGAATTCACTACATAGAGGTTGTGCTGTCAGATCCAAAAGATGCCTTTAAATATGGGCTGGATTATTTTTCAGCAAAGAAGAATATACAAGGATATAACGGGTTATAAGCACAGGATTAGTTTGTTGATCCAGTTAGAAATCAGATGCCATTCTGGAGTCAAGAACATGATAAGCTAGCTCTGTCCATAAAAAAATATATATATAAAATCCAAAATACACAATTGCACACCAACCTTATTTACTCTGCCCGGTGCCTGGTAACTGAAGCAGTAATGCATATAGATTCCAAAAATAGTTACCGGCACTCCTGGGACTTTTCTGTCCTGATGAAAGTCTGAAAATAAAAGACTGAAACGTTGACTTGTAACACAGCGCTTTAAGAGATTTATTTTTGGAATATATATATTATATATATGGAATATATTATATATATATGGAATATATATATGGAATATATATATATATATATATATATATATATAAAAGTTCATCAGTAGCAGCTTGGAGTCTTTCACAGGTTGCTAAGACGTTAAAGGCCTCATATCCACCAACAGAACCAGAATAATAAAAGAGTCCTTTACACACCGTGTGTCTCAAAGTTGAGCTTCTCCCACTGGCTGCATTACACTTTTTATACTTTTGTGCTTTTTTATCTACAGGGCTAGGGACCCGAATACAATGAAGATTTGTTTTTACCTTCATTTAATTGAATGAATCTCATATTAGCAAGGAGTGCCAATGTTTATGTGTATTTTGCTTTTGGAGTCAAGAAGGAATTTCCCCCCTTTTTTGAGGCACAACTAGAAGTCTTTTTAATGTTTTTTTTCTGCTTTCTTCTGGATTAACAGCCAAGTTGAACTTGATGGACCTAAATTATTGCGTTACTACAGATCTGCGATGAAAAAATGCTGTTTTGGATTTCCAAATTAACTAAATATAATTAGAAGGGAACTCCCACCATTTTTATACCAAGTATCACAGTAAACATTTTTTTTTAATTAAAGAAAACATA